>JALMQS010000101.1:4347521-4444623 GCA_024734495.1 Forficula auricularia | reverse complement strand
TTAAGTCGGCTAAGTAAGAGCCGGATTAGTATTTCGAGGTGCGACGGTTTCAACGGAGGTGGCGTAGTACAATCCATCCCCCGAAATGTTGAGGTGTATCGAAATTTTACACTAGATTTAACAAAACGTTCAACAAAAATCAATAAAAATAATACGATAAAAGGCAAATCGGCATCAGGGAAGTCAGCGCCCTACTCCTAGAGATATCCAAGCTCCCCTAACCCCTCGGTGGTAATCAACCCACGAAGTTTCTTTCTGGCTATGGGCTTGTTAAGACAATTTTCAAAATACTTGGAGTTGCGGGTCGTGAGGTATTGTAGTTCTTGTCACTGCCCACAGCATAGTATTTTAAAATTATATAAACTTAAAACGTATTAAGGTATTTGTTTCACCATATGGGTTTTCTAGATTTTTTTTGAATTTTCGACAGATTATTATTTAAATACTTCGATTGTTGTCAAAACGAAATTTATGAACAATATAGTTCCGGAAATATTAATTTCCAAAGATATTTTTCAGACTCTTATACATTGAACTATATGGGATAATGAAAAGTTTACATACATATTTAATTATAAATAAGAAACTCTACCATTGTTATAAAAAACTAAACTAAATAGATGCTACTACTAATATATTTAAGATACCTATTCATAGTTACAACACAGTTTCTGAGATAATAATCAATAGATACGAAAAATTTATAATAAAAACAATCTGCCAACAACGCATATAGTTGGCATCCTAAAAAGTGCTGGATTTTAGCACTTTTGACGTTTTTTCGATTCAGCCATTGTTGAAACAGCTTTCAATCGTTTATTAACTTTTTGTTAATAAATCGAGCTTTAAAAAATGTAATTGATTAGTCATTTCAATGATAAAAATATTCAAGCTCGGACTATGTTGCTTGATTTGTCAAACGAGCACGGATTGGCTATTAGACATAAACAGCAAAAAGGTTTGGGCTGCGAATTGCGGAATCCTATCGTCTGTTCTATATACCAGCATTAACTTTTTGCCAGTATTGTCACAAAAACAATTACCTTAAAACATATTAATCATTAATTATAAACCTCTTATGAAAATCTGTTAGAGTAAATATGATTTTTTCAAAAACATGCTTCATTAGGCCAATTAGATCTATATCTAAATTTCATCAAAATAAGTGCTCCTATGTGTTTTCATTTTTTGGTTTTTTGTATTACTTGGTAGGGTGGGAATGTAGATATATTGTAACTTTTTAATTCATATTGCAAATTTCTTTTATAATTTGAAATTCAAGAAGTCTTTTTTCCCTATAGAGGAAAGTTGAAACTGGCACATCTCCATTTAAAAATAAAAATAATACAAAAAATTATTCAAGAATCATTCATTATATTCTTAATTTGAATAAAATTAAACCCTTCTATTTTGGATTTGATTTTAAAAAATCAAGGACCAATAATGTTTAGTAGGCATCTCAATGAATGAATGAATTTATAGATTTCTTATGGCTGTTCATTAAAAACAAGTAATATATTGTAAGAGTATCAATAACACCAATACTGACGCAACTTCACTGAAGAAAAATAAATTAATAAATTATGCCGAGGAAAATAATTTTTCAGTATCTACATTTGTTGCCTCGATTCATTTTCTTATCGTTTTAATTTAAATTTAAAATTTGTTATACCAGTAAAGTAATTCTTTTCAGTATCTAAGTATTTGTTGCCTGATTCATTTTCTTATCGTTTTAATTGAACAGCGTGGTTATTACTTGGTTTCTCGAAAAAGCAAAGAAAAACTAAAAATTGTATGTGACAACGTCTTATAATTCGATGGATCCTGGCTGCACGAACAAAAACATGACTAGTGGCGTTACCTCGCCTTTACAGGCGTTCCATTTAAGGCTTGAAGTGCAAGGAGAGCGCGTGGAACGAGCATAAAGATTTATAAAGTGCGGGCTTTTTAAAAGCTAAAGTTACAAAAATTTTAATGGTTTCCAAATTTTGGAATGGAATTTAAGATTTATGAACAATAATTTAATCACAGTTTATTCTTACAATAATGTATTCAAATTTATTACTTTTTACAACAAATTACAATTAAATTGCAAAAATAATTAAGTAACTAATTGAACAACTTTATTCAGCTACGGTTGAAAGAAATAATGTCAATACAAATTTAAAATGTATTATTATAAAATAATAAAATCAAAAATTAAATTTTAACAGTCGAGTAGAAATTTTAGTAATAAATTTTATTCAAGTATTTTGTAAATTTAAATGATTTTCTGAACGAAGAATTTATGAAATGGTTGATGGCGTTGTGATCGTCATAAGAAATATCATTCCATCATATTTTTCTATGACGTTAAAACATGCACCAATTAGTCAGTAAACCGACTTTACAGACAACCGATTTTTGACCTAATTCTAACCTATTTTTTCCTTTGTTCATTTGTACTTCGCTCTGACTTTGACATAAATAAATTTAATAAATTGAAATTGAAAAAATGCTGTTTGTTGAGCCTTTATCATGACAACGCCATGAGGAAAAAACCAAAATCCTTCTGCAATTTTCTTATTTTTAACGGTTAATTCAGTTAGAAACCTGAAATCTTATCAGTTCAATGGCGATTGCAACATACATTTTGGCACCAGAATGACCTTTCTAGAACTTTTGGCTCTTGATTAAGTGGAATTTTCAGACACTTAGGGTTATCAGGTTTGAAAATTATTTTTCTCTACATTTTCATGATATTTTTTTAAACACAATTTTCAAACATATTTTCGAATGACCTACTCCATGGGTGCAAGACTGTGACTAAATCGACATGAGCGCAGACGATCCACAGATATCCGACTTTATCAATTATGGTACACGGGTTTTACGATCAGTCGGAGACGTAGGCAATAATATCAGGTTGGTGTCAGAATGGTCAAATTAACTGAGTCTCCGTACCCGCGACCGATATCTAATTGGGCGTGCGAGCATCAGGCATTACTAATATCAGGCCGGAAAAGCGTCGGAATGGTCAACTAACCGAGTTCCAGCTTCGACCAACATTCACCTGGCCGGAGACCGGCATTAATATCAGGCTGGTGTCGGAATGGTCAAATTCAACGAGTCTCGGTATTTGACCGACATTCAATCAACAGGAGACCGGCATTACTATCAGGTTGGTGTCGGAATGGTCAACTAACCGAGTCTGCCAGGTATTTCGCCATCAACATTCAATCGGCCGAGACCGGAATTGAATATCAGGTTGCGTTTTAACACAACTAACCGAGTCTCGGTATTTGACCGACAGATTCAATCGGCTACGGAGACCGGCATTACTATCAGGTTGTAAGTTTCCGGAAACGGTCGTGACCAACAAAGTCTTGGTATTTTCGACCGGGCCGATATTCAATCGGCCGGAGACCGGCATTAGAATATCGCCGGTGTCGGAATGGTCAACCGGGACCGAGTCTGGTGCATTGACCAACATTCAACTGGCCGGAGACCGGGCACGCCGGGTCAACAGGCCGGGTGTCGGAAATGGCCGCACCGAACTGGTCTTGGCATTTTCGACCGATTCAATCGGCCGGGGAGACCGGCATTAATATCGTGCCGGTGTCGGAATGGTCAACTAACCGAGTTCCGGTATTTCGACCGACATTCAATCGGCCGGAGACCGGCACACATCAGGTTGGTGTCGGAATGGTCAACTAACAAAGTCTCGGTATTTCGACCAACATTCAATCGGCCGGAGACCGGCATTAATATCAGGTTATGTCGAATGGGAATCATCGAGTCTCGGTATTTCGGTCTCCTCAACATTCAATCGGGGCCGGAGACCGGCATTAATATCAGGGTTGGTGTCGGAATGGTCAACTAACCGAGTCTCGGTATTTCGACCGACATTCAATCGGGCGGGAGATTGGCATTAATATCAGTTGGTGTCGGAATATTAAAATACTAGAGCCGCCCAGTGGGAAATAGAATATATCCTGTATGACTTGATAACTTATAGTAGAACGAATCTTTGAAAGCAGAGTCAATAAAAAAAATGATATTTTAAATGATTAGCAATATTTGTTGAACAAAATGGCACAACGAAAATAATAATTTCTTATTCAATTTCTTAAGAACAATCGTTAAATCAATTCGGGAAGGATTTTTATATTATAATTTATTAACTCTTAAAATCAACTATTTATCTTTTTGTGTTTTACTAACGAAATTAGCCGCATAAACAAGTTCCCGGAGCGATGCTGAAGATTCCGTCTGTCCGGAACCCCGTCTCTCTCCGAAGCCCAACTAATTCAAAACAAACGCCGAAAATTTATTGAACTGACCTGTTTTCTTATAAAATATTTATTATGGGCACCTTATTCAGATTTAACAACTTGTACATGTTTTATAGTATCAAATGTTCAAATTAAAGGTTTATTTGCAATTTATTTTTTTATTTATTCAAGCAGCATATAAATCAATCAAAATTGCCTATATATTTTCTTAACGTGAAAGGATCTATTTTATATGATTTATTATTTTTGGTAATTACGAATATTAGTACATATCATTACATATTACATGAATAGACAAAATATAAATATTTTAGTTAACTGAATGAAATAAAGGTTTATATTATTAAGGTAGTTTGTTTCACCATATGGGGTTTCTTAGATTTTTTGAAATTCTAGATGATTATTATGTAAAATACTTCTGCATCGATTATGCAACAAAATTTGTAACAATATATTCCAGAGATACACCCAAATTTAGAGTTTTTCAGACTCTTGCACATTGCACTCCACCTATACGGACATCGGAAAGTTTACATACATATTTATTGTGGTCAAGAAACTCTTCTTACCATTGCTATAAAAATTGAATCAACATTAAACAACTAATACATTTTTTAAGAAAATTTTAATTCATAGTTACAACACAGTTTCTGAGATAATGAATAAATAATTAAAATGTATAATGTTGAAAATTTATACTAAAACAAGCTGGCAACGTATTTATTTAACCTAAAAAGTGGGTTAACTTTAGTAATTTTTTGACGTTTTTTCGCTTCAGCCATTGTCGCAACAGCTTCAATCGCTTAAGAACTTTTTGTTTTATAAATCTCCCTTTATATTGTACTTTATCTGACATTTCTATGATAAAATATATACAAGCTCGGACAGTGTTGCCTGATTTGTCAATCGAGCACGAGATTGGTTAGTAGTGGTACATAAACAGCAAAAAGTTTTGGGCTTATGAATTATTGCTAATATTGTCGCTAAACAACTACCTAAAGGAGATAGGTGTTGGTTTAAGGTGAAACATTTTTTAATAATAAGAAATTAAGTAAAATTGCGAGGTATGTTTCACATGAAATAAAACGAAAATGAGTTTTTATCTCAATATATTTCGGGTTTTGAGCCCATCATCAGGAGTTAACAAAATGATGGGCTCAAAACCCGAAATTTTTTGAGATAAAAACTCATTTTTGTTTTATTTTATGTGAAACTTACCTAGTAATTTTACTTGATTTCTTATTGTTTATATTATATTTAAATGATATCGTTAGGATGTATTTTTACAAATTAAAAAACGAATTAATTACAATATATGGTCGAATTCATTTCGATAATTCCTGTTAAGCTTCGTATAGGAGTGAAAAATTGAAAGTCAATTCTATCATCGAACTATAAACTTATATAGGTACTTATGGTATTGGAAGTGAAAGTAATATATACCGGAAAATTACAACTTATATATTTTTTAATTATACCTGGTGACGTTTATAAGATTTCATTTAATTATTCTTTTAATCTCGGGCTATATGATAAATGAAGTGAAAAAAAGAGGCAAGGTCATACATAAACTTTCTTTATATGGTATATATATCTAAGGGGAAATTTAGTACATTTTCACTAATTAAACAAACATATACAATTTAAGTAAATAAATAAATTTTATTTATGTTCTAATCACTACCCAAGTTAATAATGCTAGCGCGAATAGAGCACTAAACGGACGTCATGAAGAAGAAAGTGTCTCGGATGGGTCATCGTTGGGCAATCGAGTGACGAGGGCAGCAAAATCATTTCACTTTTGTGGGGTCACCGGTCCCGGATCACCATACCAGAGCCAGCCAATGTCACTTTCACCGCGTGGGGGTCGAAGCCTCTGACTCAGAATGCATTGTCTGTAGCCGTTCTTAGTTCTTAGTTCTTTGGGTCGCTAGTAAAATCCGGCCAGGTAACACAATTCTTTCTCTCTCCCATCACACGTACAGTTAGATATCATTTGCATGATTTTGAGGAGACTGGCGCAATCGTAAAAAATACCAGGAATACACTGATAGGTAGAATATGTCACAGAATTTCAAAAATAAAACAGTTGTTTTGGTTTGAATATTTTTTGACTAGAGAACATACATTCTTTAACCCTGCGTGTGAAAAGTGACTTTGATTCGTCTTTCATTTTGAAAAAATTAACGGAAAAGTGAAAACTTTCGAAACTCGGTACGATATTAAAAAAAGTTAATGACTTGGTAAATTTTTATTAACTAATGATTTAAGCTAGATAGTCAAAACGTGACAGAGAGGTGCAGTTTATTAATAAAATCATAGGTAACAAATTTCAGCAAATAATTGTTTGATATAATGTCTATACAATTTCTTTTACTTTACCATACAATAAGTGAACATCAAAAAAATTACATTTTTCGAGATAATAAATGTTTTTCTCAAAATGTCTGTTAGTACGTTAGTCAGTCCGTTGCCAAATTTTTGTGGACGCACTAGCTCAAAAACTAGTGGGAATATCAAAACGAAATTTCACATGTAGTTTTGGTGCATTGTGATTAAGAGCTGATTAGATTTTGGTTGAAATCGAGCCAAAAATTAAGGGTGGAAGGAGGGATAAAAATTAAAAAATTTTATAAGATTTTTAAACTAAAAAAAAACAAGAAAATGAAAATGTACTATAAAATGAACTTATAAAGACAACAAGGTTATTATTTTTTCCTGGGGTCAAAAAAGGGTGGGGGGGGGGGGGGGGTGTAGAGTCAAAAAATGAAAATCTAAGCTCTTGGACCAAACTCAACCAAATATTGTATGCATAATCAATGGATCCCCAGAAGTCTATAAGTGGAAAAATTAACTTTATTAAATATTAAATATAAGTGAGGGGCCAGGCGTATGGTGGATGGCGACATCAGTTTATTTCTGATATTTTTTCAATTGAAAGTTAAATGTCCTGATGCTAATAAAATCGATTCAATTCTTAATTTTGTAAATATAAATATTATGACATCGGAACAAATTTTCTACAACTTTTTGTTTTTGAATTATTTATTTATCGTGGTCATATAACACTGAGGTCCGTGTGACAGGCAAACTCTACGGAACTAATCAAGAGATAAATTTCCTTATTAGAAATAGAAACGTTTTGTCTTAAATAAATTTGACTTTTGTTTGATAACGTCCTCATAAACAGAATTCTTATTATGGTGTTCTAAAGAAATTAAGAGAGATTATAAAGTAGGCACTAAATCCGAGTGGCTTAGGGATTATTTTTATTATTTACCCGAGAGCGTGGAATCAACTCTTCTGACATATTTGTATGATTAAAACTATCCCTAATACATCGAGTTCAGTACTTGATAATTTATTGTAATTTCTTTAGAAATCTTAACTATCTTCTAGTATCTCGGGACAATTCGATTTTTTCTGATCCAGTGAGTTTTTCCCTAGGAAATTCGATTCACTAGAACAAAGATTCTAAGAGTCAAATTTCTTAAGTGTTGATGGTTTACAAGTTTAATGGGGCTTAAAGTTATTTAAAATTAATTAGTATATACAGTGAAACCTTAATATAACGAACTTCAATATAACGATTTTCTCAATATAACAAATTCTCCGAAATCCCCGAAAACTGCACGTAAGAGTTAACGCAAAATATACCTTTACACAGGGCCGGATTTAGACTAGATAAGGCTCTAAGATATTTGAGATATGGGGCCCTTTAGAAGTCCAGATACTATATGTCAGTGCCAAATATGATTTTCGGGTACCTAGAGGGTTAAACTGAAATACACTTAAAAAAGAAAATTACCAAAATTACCGGCATTTGCTGTCGAAATTTATAAATTTCGATAGTCATATCGGCAAACCCTAGGCTCACTAGCGCTTTATTCTTCGAAAGGATGCTCTAAAAAAATTGGGTGAACAGTATGGGATGTTCCGGTCGTGCGGTATTGGGACAAATAATGCTGCAGTGTATTTAAGTATTTATGACAATTGCTAACTCGGAAAATTTTTTGGAGGGACCCTAAGCTCTAACTTGTGTAGTTTATACCTAAACCCTGCACTGCCTTTACATTAGGAATACCTTTTGTTAAAAACCGCTTTATAACGAAATTTCAATCATAGCAGAACATAAATAGAAAGTATAATTTACCTCTGTATAACGATTTTTGTCAACCTATAACCTTTACGTAACGTATCCTACCTTGTTAAAACGAATCTTAGACCAACCTAACCTCTATATAACAAACCTCATTGTAACAAATTACTTGTAAAAACGAATATTTTCTAATCCTCTTCAACTTTATTATATCGAGGTTTCACTGTAGTTGTGTCTTTTGAACGTCTTTTTTTTGGTCATCTGAGTTACAATATTTCATGGCTTAACAGTATTATTCGGCTGTAGCTTATAATGTTGTTGGATGTATTGAGGATTTGATATTGCACACTTTTTGTATTCCCACGGATCCTTGGACGTTTGCTTTTAATTGGTACAACAAAAAACGTATTCTACATCGAAAGAAAGATAATATTTTCTTCAAATTCCAATCACATTCATCTACACAAATAACAAATCGAATTTCGATCATTTTATGAGCTCACTTTATAGATCTGGTCATGTTTGATGATTATAATATTAATTTCAAATTAAAAACCTTTTAAACATCACTATATTTAATGATTAAGAACGTATAAAATTGCTAATCGCTTAATTTGTGTTTCCGGAATACATTTTTCGCATATAATAAAAGATTCATAGCATCATTAATTTATATTTGTAAACATGGAGACAGGAATACTACTTACTTCTTAGGATTCTGATTCTTGGAAAAATATAGATAGGTGCCTAATGAAGGAAGAGCCGGTGGCTTCACTTTTATACTATTAAATAAATACTCTATAGCGAAATATATTTTTCAGTTTACTTATTTCCGATTATTTATTAAGTTTTGAGTCCAAAAAAATAAGTAATTCTAAACCAAATTTTGTATACATGATCAGTGGGCCTCCAGAAGTCTAAAAATGCATAAACTAACCGCCCAAAATGGGGAGGGGGGGTCAAAAAATGAAAATATAGGCCCTTGTACCAAACTCAACCAAATTTTGTGTACATAATCCGTGGGCCCCCAGAAGTCTATGAAAATATAGGTCTATGAAACAAATTCAACCAAATTTTGTATACATAATCAGTGGGCTCCAGAAAACTAAAAATTCAAAATCTAACACCCAAAATGGGGGTGGGGGATGAAATTGTAGGCTCTTGTACCAAACTCAACCAAATGTTGTATATATAATCAGTGGGTTCCCAGAAGTCTAAAAATGCAAAAACTAACCCCCCCCCTACATGATTATAAATTATTTTATTAAATATTAAATATAAGTGAGGGGCCAGGTTGTATGGTAAAATCAAGTGGATGGCCACATCAGAACGTGTCAGTTTATTATTTCGTATATTTTACAAGTTTTTAAATTAACTTAAATAAAGATATTAAATGCAATTGCTCAAAAGGAAATTCACATTAAGTGTCTTCAGCTCTTTAAATATATCCTATGTAAATAAATATTTTCAAATAATTAAGTTCATTATTATAGATGTTTTTTTAAATGATACCTACTGATATATAATTAAACGAATTATAAAATTAAATACAAATATATATATACAGGTTAAGCCTGTTTTCAGATAATAAAATAAAAGAAATAAAAATAAAAAAATCATTAAATTAAGTAGATATTTAGAGTTCCTGGTTGATTGGATACTTTCTCTTAAGGAACTCATATTAAGAGCATACCTGACGAAGAGAAACGAAAACAAAAAACCCACGTGCATATGCAGCTATTCAAAATGATTAATATGAGAATACGTAATAAAATCGGCTGGTGTGGACACCACACGACTTTCACATTAGTTTCTCACTTATTTGGAATCATCATACCAATTTTCTTTATTCATATTACTTCACTTGGGTTTCCCTAAGCCGTATTGAGAAAACCGGAAAAAAGACGAAATTGCAAAAAACCAAAAATCTTCAAGTAAACATGTACCTCCGGTTCTTCGATTTTAACCAAAATCTTGAGGTATCTCTTCTATCCTCTAGATAGCTTAAGTTTTAAATCCCATAGCTCTGCAACTTAACGTTTACGAGATATGAATGAATAAAATATTTATTTTGCGACATGACTAATTCACTCTTTTCACTTCATTACAATCGGAATTTATAATACCTACCTACTCTTTGAAAGATATTTGATAAGTGTACCAATTATTAAAAAATACAAAAAATCATCAAATAAACATCAACTTCCAATATTACGATTTTAGTCAAAATTTTGAGGTACTTCTTCTAGCCTCTAAATAGCTTATGTTTTAAATCCCAAAGCTCAGCGATTTATCGTAGACGAAATATGAACGATTAAAATATTTATTTTGGGACACTCCTAATTTAGACCCTAATGACACTTAATATGTACACCAATTAAAAAAAAATCATTAGAGACGTTTTTGAATTAATCACAAAAAACGAAATCATTTCATGTAAATGCCAACTTCCGATGTTTCGATTTTAACAGCCAAAAGCTTGTTGTACTTTTTCTAGCTTATATCGAGCTTAAGTTTCGAATTTCGTAGCTCTGAGACTTCAATAAATAATAATTATAATTAATTATGTGTGATTTTACTAAAAATTCAAATTTTAATCAAATTACTCACAAAAATAAAAGTTTCAATAGCTTCATTACTAATATATAGGTAATATATTTTTTCTTAGATATATCTTTTTTATTACGAACATGAATTTAGGTCATTTATCAAAGATTTCAATAGATATGTTTATATTGTATGTAGGAGGATCTTGTCCTCTCGGGAGTCGAACCCACCCTAGTTGCACAATGTTTCAAAATATATAATAACTATATATAATAGTGCCTGTATAGATTCTCGAAAACTATATAGGCACTTGAGACCCTTGAGACCATCACCTCCAAACATGCAACATATAACGAAAGCCAGGGACGTGGTGGTCTCAAGGGTCTGACTAGTTGCCCGGAAAGCGTACTAGTGCTTGGGTTCGACTCTCGAGGGGACAAGACCATCCTACATGCAATATAAACATATCTATTAAAATCTTTGATAAATGACCTAAATTCATGTTCGTAAAATTAATTGATTATATATCACAAGTTGATTTATAGAAAAAATTCAATCTTTCTTTCTCAAATAGATACTCATTTCTTTACATATATTTTTAATTTTTCTACCCCTAGAATATAGTTAATAAAAATAAATAAAACACATTTATTAAAAAAGAATAGATTATTTTAGCATTTGATGCATAGGCATTTCATTGAACGACCAAATTGAAAGCAACTAGATCGTTTAAGTTAATCAACGAACAATGTGATTAACGCTCAGATAGGTGACCATTAAAGAATAATATTTTATTTGAATAAAGAATCTTAGAATTATTTATTTTATTTAGTGCCATCAATAAATGTTGATATGGCACTATTAATTTCGATAATTAAGCAGAGTCCATCACTGATCAATCTTGGATGGTTGTCCATATAAAAATGTTAAGAGGCTTGACACGATACTCTATAATTGTTCCATTTACAGGCGCTAAACCAACATCTCCCTGAAATTATTTGACTGATATAATGAGCTTCATGAAAGCATCTATAAAGTATGGGTACGAACACAAGCCTGGGCTAAGAAGTGCAACACCTAATAAAAATAATTTTTAAGAAAAAAATAAAACCAACTTCAAAAAATTAAATGCAACAAATAAAATACACTAAAAGGTATAAAATAATTATCTTATTTAGTTACAACTAAACTACGAAATATTAACATGAAATTACTTTTTGAAGTCGGTGCCAAACAAACTATACCTATAAGTGAGCGTACCAACCAAACGTACTAAGTAAGATCCGTCGAGTGCGATTCATAAAAGGTATATGTTTGGCACCAACTTCAAAAAGTAATTTCATGTTAATATTTCGTAGTTTAGTTGTAACTAAATAAGATAATAATTATTTTATACCTTTTAGTGTATTTTATTTGTTGCATTTAATTTTTTGAAGTCGGTTTTATTTTTTTCTTAAAAATTATTTTTATTTTTCTCTATTTAGTGAAGTTATTAATAGTGATCATATCATCAGAACTTGACCAAATTAATATGGCACCATTCCTAAGATACCCCCTTTCCAATAAAAAAAGAATCATCGAAATCGGTTAATAAACAAAGAAGTTAGTCCTGAACAAACCTAACAAAAAAGGTCTAATACCTATAAAAAAAAAAAAAATGGGACAAATCGGAAGGTAGACTGGACCCAATGCAAAAAAAAATTTCAAAATCGGTTCACAATTGGCGGAGATATGAGGTAACTTAGGCACAAAAAAAAAAAAAAAAAAAAAATCAGTCGAATAGAGAACCTCCTCCTTTTTTGAAGTCGGTTAAAAACAAGGATATATATATTTTCTCTTATTTCGACATTTTTTTTTAATTAAAAATAAATAATTTCGATAGTTATTTTATTTAGACTCCATCTATTTTCTTTGAGAGAAAATAAACTTTGAAATAAAATATTCTTCAGCGAATTAACGATGTTGTTAAGGTTTGAAATCGAGCCGTATCACTAGTATAAGATATGCTCTTTACTTTTTTTTATAATGAAATACTATTTTTATTCTTTATAGGTGTTCTACGAGAATTGGAAGGCTATTATTTCTGAGCTGCTGATCGTCCAATATTATACAACGAATGTATGTATTCACAAGCGGGGCGCAGATCAATTCAATTATTTTTATTTAGGTCGATCGAATTATTGCTTAGATTTTTCACAAAATTCTTAATTTTCAAAAAAAAAATTTTACTCAGTTAATTATAGATATATACTAAATATATATTCTTAGCTAGTTTGATTACCAAAAGGCATTAGAATGCCTTCTTAGAACGTAGGATGTTTTTATTTTTTTTATTTCTCTTTCAGACACAGGTTTTCATCTTTATCCCTTAAAAGTAGAATAGTATACAATAGAAAATACAAATTTTAAAAATTTTAATAAAACTTAAATTAAAAGTAAAGTAGATTTAATTTTTATTTTAATTAAATTCATATTTTTTCATTTTAAATTCACAATTTTTTTTTCAATTTATAGTATAAATTAAATTAAATTTTAAATTGATTAACACATTATTAAAGAAATTGAAGATTAAATTTTTATTAAAATCACATATAATTAATTATATCTATTTTTGAACACCACAATAAATTGAAGGAGACAATAAATATTCTGCTACTCTCGGCAAAAAAACTTTCAATTTAACTCCAATAAATAATACTATATAATGACGACGTTTTGAGCTACACGTTAAACATATATAAATGAGTATGAGTATTTTTTTTTTTTTATTTTTTTTGATTAGTTAAATTAGAATAGGATTTTCAGTGACCCTCGATTTCCAAACGCAACCTATTCATGCAGGCCTACCTACACCTTCTAAGACAGGAAGGAAGGAAGGATGGCAGTCCTGAGCAAAATGGATGATGAGACGGGTGGTTATATTATAGGTTGGTATAAGTAAAACTCGATCTCGTGTCTTCTCTAGTCGAGTTAGCTCTTAGGATGTCTTTCTTTCTCCACATTCAGGTAATCACCCGTTCATCATCCATTCCTACCCGACCATCGTGGGACATCGCAGTCTCCGCTTTTTGATTATACAAATGATAATCAAAAAGGCTCAAAAAAGGTTTTTATTGTTTAGAAATTAGGAATCAATAGAATAGAAAGGTTTGTGGTTGGTCTAACGATGTTTAATAATGTATGTGTCGATTAGGTATAGAGAAAGTATTTATTTCTCTAATACTTACCTACTAGGGAAGGAATTTCTTTTTATCTTCTTTTCTTTCTCTTTGGTGTGCAGTGTGACTCTGTGTTATATTTTTAGGTACAACAGACACACACATTTAATAAACATTAAGACAACCAACCACAAACATGCCTTTATAGTTAGGATCAGTTTATAATACTGATAATCCGCGAATATATCTCCTCCTAGGTGAGGAATTAGACTTTAGGGGGCGATTTTTTAACAATATATATCTGCGCCTTCGCCAACGATATAATTATAAGTGGGATTTAGGCCTTTTAATTTTTAATTACCGATGTTCCGATTTACTTAAGTATAGGTTGCAATGACAATGAACTACTCAGATATCAGTCTGGCGTAGGTGTTGTTGTAGAACTCCATAGGTACGCGAATGTGCCGGGTTTTCGGGGTGCCCGGACATAGGTAGGCTTATTATTACTCTCCAGCTATCGAGAGGGCTCAGCTGTCTATGAAACCAATACTTGAGAGATCGGTTATATCTTCTATCTGAATGACTGTGTGTTTTCTATAATTTTTCGAAAGACCATTTATGAAGTCTTTCCTGGAAACCTGAATGTACAGGACATATGCCTCTGTGTAAAGGTGAGACGCCTGGAGAGATGTGCCGTAGGGCTAGCTATGTTCGTTCGATAGGGTTTCTTTTTTTCAGCAGGGGCACATTAATCCTTGAATCTTACGCTGTACTTCGGATATACTATGATGTACTAGTAGGTTTCCCATCCTAATTTTAACCGATTCAAAACTCTCCTCTTCGTAGTTCGTTTCGAAATTATTTGGATTGGCTAGGTGGGAGGAGAGATTTTGATTTGGTAGATAAGAAATCTTTAAATGATTCTTATCCTAGGTAGCTTGTATGAGTGATGTGTATTTTCTTTACTTTCTACTTCTTATTCTTTTCTTTTGTGGTGGGCGCGTTTTCTTGTTCGCTTTTTCAGCTTTACGTTACTTCATAATTTACGCGACGGTATTAGATCCGCGATTTATCCATCTCGATTAGCGTTTTTAGGCCAAACTGAGCCTAATCGTGTGCCGATATTCATTTCGTGTTCGCGCTCGCGTTCAAGAAAGAAGAAGCTGTTTGAAGAAAGAAGAATTTAGAGATAGTTGGCCATCTGAGCCATGTCAGTAAAATGGGCATTGGGTCTAGTTTAATTTAGAACATGAAGCCATCAGGGCGCAATCAAGTGGAATCTTCGGTTAGTAGGAGTTTCTTTCTAAATTATTTTTCAAATCTAATTTGTCAATAAGGCCATATCGATTAATTTGTGTCTTTTTCTTTTAGCTGAAGATGGGAGGTTGGATTGTGGGGGCGGACACAGCTTATCTCTTCAAGGATTCCTTAAGCCTAAGCTATGGTAGGCATACTTAATAGATTTTTTATAATGAAAATTATCATATTATTGAATTAATAGTACTATTAGGCTACGAATAAACAAAAAAAAGCGAATATTTGTTTAACTTCCGTTTCCTCTTTCTCACTCAAAACAACTTGTTAAACATTTTGAGAAACCTTAACGAAGTTTCCACATCTATAAATAATTAATTGCGTTAATTAATAAAGACACTTGAGTAAATAAACCGATTTGTCTTTACATGACCACATTTTTGTTTCAAATTTTTATTTGAGTCAATTTGGAATAGAATATATTTTTTCATATTTGGTTTTAATTAAAAGTATAACGAGATTTACGTTCAGTTTGGCAAGAACTTTCGTTGCTTGATAAAAGTTTCCTAACTGTGATCGAAAAGTTTTGTACATTATTATTTCATTAATTATTTTATTTGGTCAATTACCATATATGTGAAAGTAAAAAAATGATTCTAAAATAAGGATCACTGGAAAGAATTACTCATATTAATTAAGACATGATAAGTTAAGATTGATTAATTATTAAAATACCAACACTTTTTGATGTTTTTTTTTTTTTTTTTATTTTTTTTTTATTGATATTGATGTGAGAAGGAGATACACCAGAAGGTGGATCCCCTAAAGGCCAGTATGGGCTGGCCCCTCCATCGTGAAAAGAACAGAGCAGAAGGAAAAGAAGCCGGGATCACGAGCCAATCTCAGAAACTTAGATACAATTCAATATCCAATTTACTAAGGTTTTAGGGGCTTCGAGCAGTGGTAAATTTTCCGTGCGATAAATTCGGTTAAATTTATCTCCCACTTAATTTTTATTACCAGACCCTATACTTACAGAAAAAATGTCTGGGTATAGCCGGGAATCGAACCCGAGACCTCCGGGTTGCCAGTCAGTTACTCTGACCATTAGACCACGGAGGCGGACAAGTTTGAGGATCAAAGAGACGCTTAAGTTAAATTGATAAAATCATTTAAAAAATGATTACTGATTATTAATTAAAAATGATACCTACTTCTAGCTATCTGAATCGAAATAATTAGTACTAATTCTAATTATGACACAAGAATTCAGTCCCCTTGAAAAGCCCCCTAAAAATTCAGGTATTCTTTTCATGAAAAAGCTGTTTAATTTTTTAAAATTTCTCAAGTATATTAATTGATTATTATATAACAGGACTGGCCAACCTGAGGCATCCTCACGTGCGGTCCGTGGTCATATATATATATTTTTTTATTTATTGTTTTAGAATAGAATATGGTGTTGCAGAGTCAAAATAATTTAATTAGGTACTTATGCTTGCAATTTGATTGAAATAAATAAAATTAAATTAAAACACAGACATTTTTATGAAAATCACAAAAAACAAAAAATCTTTAATGTAAATGCCAACTTCTGGTGTTTCGATTTCAATTGACTGATTGACTGGCACGCAGAGGGGGGCAGCCCTTTACAAAGAAGATAACAGATTTTTTACAAATAATTATTTAACAAACACCTCATCAGCCGTCCAAACAAAGCGCCAGATGTTGTGGCTAATAATTAGACTAATGCATATATGGGCGCCGGTAGATCAATATCTCCAGAACAGCGGCCAGAGTGTTGGGAGCACCAACAGTGCCCCACAACTGTACAGTGCGATTAACACATTAAGATAAATAAATAAAAAAAAAAAAACAATAAATAAATATGATAAGTAGTATTAATAAAATAAATCGTTCAAAATGAGCTGGCCACCGCAGAAAGGTCATTTGTCGGGGAAGGCCAGCCCAGAGCCCAAAGCTTGCTGTACTTCTTCTAGCCTATATCGAGCTTAAGTTTCGAATTTCGTACCTCTGAGACTTATGGTAGCGAAACTCAAGGGGGGTGTACATACAAAAGTGCGTACATAGGGACGCACTGAGCAATGACTTTTTGGTCACTTTTTGGCCCCTGGTACCACAAAAACTGGTTGTATGTTCTAAATCCGGTTTAAAACTATTAAGGGCATCGATTCTTACACCTAGAATTTACAAAGACCATTTATTAGCTTTTTTCACTTTGGAGATATATCTCTATAGAAGCTCTCAAAGTGTCAGGACCCCGGCAGGCGATCACAATACTTCACGTTATTTCCTATATAACATGATACAGAGAATATGTATGTGAAAGTAAAAATGATTTGAAAATATTTATTAGAAGAAAAAAATATACGAACATGTGGGCGAGCATGTTGTCTGGAAATGAGGTCCCCAAGGTGTGTCTGCTGTTTAATGCTTATGGATACAGGACATTTTACCACCTATCTTTATTCATGATAGTCAAATTACTTAGATATTTGAATATGATTTTTGACGTAGAATACGTCTTTCTCTGAACTCTAATATGGGCTCATGTTCCGGGATCCATGTTAAAACAAAAATTAAAGAATTTTAAATGTTTACTTCAATTTCACCATCGGTAAAAACACTATATCTTGTAAACTCTTCTTCATCTGTGAGATTTAACTCAAAACAATCAAATGTAGATAATTTATCTTTCATTTTTGGAATAAATTCGATCGTCTCAATGGGGGTTAAAAATTATCACCTAAAATCGACTTTTTATGCCTTAAAACTTTGACTAAGCACACATTCTTAGGAACAATTTATTTATCTTAAATTTCTTTTAAGAGCAACTCAGTAGATGTTGTTTACATGCGAATGTATTATTATAATTTGAAAAAGTGACGTTTCCAAGCCGTTTAAATAAGATAACTCTAGATTCAGTAATTTTTTGACTTTATTGTAAAAATGTAAATAAACATTTTGTAGGAAATTTAATTTTCTATTAAAAATATCTTTCAAGTCAAATCATCTCTTAGATGATACAATAGAGATATTTCAAGATTTTTTCAATATGCAGCTTGTAACGTAAATGGTTGAAACAATACAATTTGTGTGAGCTAAAATAAAACGTTAAAACACAAATTTAGAAGTCCCGAAACTGGGTGAAGTATTTTACCTGCCAATGTATTATATTAGATTTTTTTGGACATATATTTAAAAACATATTATCAGTAACCATTCTTACATAAATGATTTTTTAAATTAGAATTTAATGTGGAAAGCAAATGGATGAATCGTGAACAAAAGGCATAGGGGTGAACACATAACATCTTTGGCAAGACTGAAATGCTGAAACAACATTAAAAAAAAAAATTAAAAAGCCCGCATATCAAGAATGACGAAGAGAATTAAAATATTTTGACTATGATTACAGTTAGATAGTATAGAATTAATAAAAATTTAATAGTTCTATCACCAAAAGTACAAATTAGTTGTGACGTCACTTTAAATTCTTAGGTCGAACGATCCTTCAAAGTTCAAAGTTTTATTTCTTTTTTCTTCATCTTGAACTCTGGTTACATCTTTAACATATAAGCTCAGTTTTAATTCAAACAAAATAATACTAGACTGTTTTATAATTAAAAATTTCAATAGTTCCATCACCAAAAATACAAATTACTTATGAGGTCAGATGATTCTTCAGAGTAATATTTATTTTATTTTCTTCACCCTGAACTCTGGTCTCATTTTTATAATTGAAAAGTTTTTATTTTTGCCGAGAGTAGCAGAGTTGTTGAATCATAAAGAGAAACAAAGAGGTTGTCCTCTGCTTGATGCAAATAAACATAGACACATATATATCAAATATATATAAGTATATATATTATTTATTTGTGTGTAACTATAGTTTCGAAGGCTTGGCCTTCATCATCAGTCTTTTTATAATTATAATATTATTTTTCATGGGATCACTATAGCGTGGATATTGAAAATGTTTGTTCTTACTAAGCCGAGAAGCCAGTTAGACATGTCTAGCGATACTGACCCCAAAAAAATAATATTTATAATTAAAACAGACTGATGATGAAGGCCAAGCCTTCGAAACTATAGTCTCAAACAAATAAATAATATATATACATATATATTTGATATATATGTATGTTTATTTGCATCAAGCAGGTGACAACCTCTTAGTTTTTCTTCGTCATCTTTATAAGCTCAGCTCCACTTCAAATAAAATATCACTATACTGCTGAAGCAACAAAATCTAATTTAATTAAAAAGAAATAATAAATCTAATTATATTATTATTTATTACTGATTTTTTTGTGGTCTTATATTTTGTGATTTCTATTATATATCTTGAATAAAAATGTTTGAATAAATTAATATTAATTATTCTTATATATAATTTATTATATTTGAAGGATACATTTAAAAAATTAAAGTAACCCAAAACTTGGCCTTTGTTTGATCTGTTGACCTATTAGCCTAGCAATTTTTTTCTCCTCTGCAAATTGAATTTAAAAAGGTGGGAGTTTGATACAAGATATCTGAATAATTTCATTTAATATAGTTAGGTCAAATTAGATTAGTGGGTAAAGTGACATGCATACCATTTCAGCCACTAACTAGTTATGAATCTGCTTAAGTTCACCATCCAAAAAGATCGCCTTCTTAGTTCATAGCTATTTTTATTTTTAAGATGAAATATTTACTTTTAAAATACTTAGAGTTACTAAATCAAATATTAAATAAACTGATGTGGCCATCCACATGACTTTACCATATACCCTGATCCCTCTCTTATATTTAAAATTTAATTAAATTATTTAGGGCGTTAGTATTTGCATTTTTAATCTTCTGGGAGCCCACTGATTATATATATAAAATTTGGTTGAACTTGGTCCCTCCCCCCTCCCCCAATTTTGGCCCCAGAAAAAAAATATTTTCGTTATTATAGGTTCATTTTATAGTATATTTCATTTTTCTTGTTTTTTTTAGTTTGAAAATATTATAATTTTAATTTTTAACTCCCCTCCCCCTTAATTTGGGGTTAATATGCACCAAAATCTAATCAGCTCTTAATCTAAATGCTCCAAAACTACACGTGTAATTTGGTTTTGATATTCTCATTAGTTTTTGAGCTAGCTCGTCCACAAAAATTTGGTAACGCGCCCACTAATTTAGTTAAACAGACTAACAGACATTTTGACAAAACAGTTATTATTTCGAAAAATATAATTTTTTCGATGTTCACTTATTAGGGCTTTTTTGTAGACCGAAATACCATGGCTTTGTCCAATTTTTGTAATCAAAATAGTTTCAGCCGTTTTTGAGATATTTCGAAAAAACGAAACAAAAAAAACCCACTTTTTTACAATATTTGGCCATACCTGTATGGTAAAGTAAAAACTGGCATTCATTTTATCAAATATTTGATATCAATCATTTTGCAAATTCCCACAAAAGTCTTATTACTTGTTTAACTGTAGGCAACCTAATTGAATTTCTTTCTTTAATCATAATAATTCTCAACAACTCCAGGAATTTACGGAATATTAAAATTTTAAACATTTAACAACTTCTATACATAGCGAAGTTTATGTCTTTTCTAGAATTTGATTTAATTCTAAGTAAAGATTTAGTTTGAACTGATGATTTAGGGAAAATTAAATTCTATAGCATAATAGGGGTGGTATTATTAGACATATCACTCCTTCCAAGGTTGATTCTTGAAAAATATAATTTCCTTTTGAAGTATTAATATCATTCATTGCCATGTTATTTTAAAATGAAAAATCGGTTGTCTGTAAAGTCGGTTTACTGACGATAGTTGAACGTGACAACGTCATAAGAAAATACTGATGGAATGGTATTATTTCATAAAATTCTTCGTTCAGAAAATCATTTTAAATTTACAAAATACTTGAATAAAACTTATTGTTTAAATTTTTACTCGACTGTTAAAATTTAATTTTTGATTTTATTATTTTATAGAATAATAAATTTTGTATTGACATTATTTCTTTCAGCAAGTAAACTGAATAAAAGTTGTTGTTCAATTAGTTACTTAATTATTTTTGCAAATTTAATTGTAATTTGTTGTAAAAAAGTAATAATTTTGAATAATTTATTATAAGAATAAACTGTGATTAAATTATTGTCCATAAATCTTAAATTTAAAATTTAAAATTTGGAAACATCATTAAAATTTATGTAACTGTATCTTTTAAAAAGCCCGCCTCAATCTTTGTCGCTCGTTCCGCGCTCTCGCTTGCACTTCAAGCCTTAAATGGAATGCCTCAGGGCGAGGTAATGCCGCATGAGTCATGTTTTTTCGTGCGTGCAGCCGGCTCCATCGAATTATAAGACGTTATCACGTCAAAAATACAGAATAATTGTTTTCAACTCTCTTTAAAGTCATTGAAAACTTGTATTTTAATCCTTAGCTCCTAAATATCCTAATTAAGCTTATCTCTTTAAGCATGGAAATGCCATTAAACACTTTCTGTTATCATCTCTTCATTTCTTAAAGGGATGAGTATACCCTTAATTTTTCATTACTCATAAGGGGCTAATTTTTTCGCCATTCCAGGCCAATTCAACTGTGCTTAATGAGTATATGATGTAGAAAACTTTTAGCAAACATTCTTTAACCCTCTAAGCTAAACAATTACACTTAATTGCTGATTTCTCGTCCATTCAACTTTTTACTCCATTGCCTCTACAAAGCTCAAATTCGCCCCTCTCTTGAATATTGCTCGCATCTGTGGAGAGCATTCTCCAAAGACTCTTCTGTATCTTCTGTATCTTAAGACTCAATTCAGAAGCGAGCTAGCAGACTATAAAAGCAGATCCATACTTTAGAATCCTCTCCGCTCTCTTCCTTTTTTTTATAGATACTCTACTACCATTGTATCTGGTCTGATAGGATAAAATCAATAATTCTACCTAACTCATTAGCATTCTATTTTCAAGCAATTAACACCCCTTTGCAATTAAATTAGATACTAACCGAACAAATGAGTTTGCCAACTCGTTTATTCAGATGACTTCTAGAGGCGATAACTCTATTCTCACATCGGTCTTTCCTGAGACTTATGTAGGTATATATGTTGCAGTAAAAACCCGTTTTTATTAAGCACGGATTCTTACTAGTTAAAACGCGTTTCACTGAATACCTTTGTGGCAACTAGAATTTACTGATGTTGGTTTAGTTTTGTCCAAAGGTCTAGAATCTTCATTTTTGATCTTCCGCCTCATTTTGGGTGTTTATTTTCAAAAATTTTTAAACGAAAATGTCAAAAAATAGAAGCAAAGTTGTAGAGGATGCAATTTAAGACGTTTTGGTTTAAAATTTTTTGAAAATAAACGCTCGAAATGAGGAAGATAAAAAATGAAGATTCTAGACCTTTGAACCAAACTCAATCAACATCAGTAAATTCTAGTTGCCACAAAGGTATTCACTGAAACGCGTTTTAGAACCCGTTCTTATTAAAAAACGGGTTTTTACTGCAACATATATACTTATAACCTTCAGTCTTTCAAGTCCTTCAATTCCGACCCAATCCCTGAAATTTATTTCTATTCTTCTTTTCATGATGCATGGGTCCACTCCGGACCTTTTTGGTATAAAATATTCTTGAATCAATAACATTAAAAAAAATACAAAATGTTATTTCGTTGTTTAATAACATAATAACCTAGTTGAACGCGGTCAAATAAGTTATAGAGTAGAGATTTCATTTCCTCTAAGCTTCAATAATATATTTTTAAACTTCTTAATACATAATATATTTAGCAGATTTTTTCTTCAAGAAAGATGTAATAAGAAAAAAACAAAGAAGAAAATATCTAAAAACTCCAAAATATTTATTTTAGTGTGATTTTACAAGTAATGGTATTTTTTATTTTTCAATCTTATTGCTTTTTTTATGCTAAGCCGGATTTTTTTTACTGATTTTAAAAACGTCTTTTACAATGGAACTCGTTTATGGGGTAAGGACATGTAAAACTCACCCTCTATATAAAACAGTGGTTCTTTCTCAAAGGATGTTCGAGCCCAGGCGCACCAGTGTGCCCGGTTGCATTCCTAGGCGCGCTCTAGAAAATCCTAGATAGATATGTTTCGGGTTATTAGTAAATAATTTTTTAACGAAAATTAAATTATGTCGAATCAAAGATTTTAAGAGATATGTTTATATTGCATGTAGGAGGGTCCTGCCCCCTCTGGAGTTGAACCCAAGCACTAGCTTGTTTTCCGGGCAACTAGTCAGACCCCTGAGACAATAATCACCTCCAAACTTGCAACATATATAACGAAAGCCATAAATTGCCCGGAAAGCAAACTAGTGCTTGGGTTCAACTCCTGAGGGGCTGACCTCCTACAAACAATTTAAATATATCTATTAAAATCTTTGATTCGACCTAAATTGATTTTCGTTAATAAATTTGATTAAATATCGCAAGTTGGTTTTGAGATAAAATTCTATCTTTCTTTCTTAAATAGATACTCATTTCTTGGCAAATAATTTTTTAGCTATTATTAACATTTTGTGTATAGTGCACCTAGATTTTTCGAAAAATCTGAGATCCATTGATATAAAAACTAAGTATATATAAAATAAGCTGACGTGTTCTGATGTGGCCATCCACTTGACTTTACCATACAACCTGGCCCCTCACTTATATTTAATCTATATATATAAAATAGAAAAGTATGTGGATATGTATGTGGAAACGATCTGATTGGCCAGTGCATAGCCAATGCCAAAGCGTTAAATTATTAGAACGATTCTGATTGGTCAGATAGTGATCGTGCTTAGGCAATGTGTTAAATAAATCTTTCCTTATTCTTCCTTATTTTTGAATCAATTTCATTCAGCACATTCTTTCGATACTTACAGTAAGATTTTAAATTTCAATTATTAAATTGGTATGAACGAGACGCTCCCCGCCAGGGGCTAGGTGACGCCGGGCCGAAGGCCCGGTCGTCATCTAGTAGTTAATAAAATTATTTATAATCATGTAGCGGGGGGGTTAGTTTTTTCATTTTTAGACTTCTGGGGACCCACTGATTATGAATACAAAATTTGGTTGAGTTTGGTAAATGGCCAAGATTTTCATTTTTTGACCCTCTGCCCCCCCCCCCCCCCATTTTGGGCTGTTAGATTTTGCATTTTTAGACTTCTGGGGGTCCACTGATTATGTATACAAAATTTGGTTGAGTTTGCTCAAACGACCTAGATTTTTAATTTTTAACCCCCCCTCGGCCCTCCTTAATTTTGGGTCGATATGCACCAAAATATAATCAGCTCTTAATCTTAATGGACCAAAACTACGTGTGAAATTTGGTAACTAACTAACTAACTAACTAACATACAGACATTTTGACAAAACAATTATTACCTCAAAGAATATAATTTTTTCGATGTTCACTTATTAGAGCTTTTTTGTAGACCGAAATGCCATGTTGTCGCTCAATTTTTTGAATCGAAATAGTTTCAGCCGTTTTTTAGACATTTTGAAAAAAAGAAGGAAAAAACACCTTTTTTCATGCACGATTACAATACTTGACCATACTCTGTATGGCAAAGTAAAAAATGTATAAGCGAAATCTTAGCTACCCAAAATAAAATTCCTAATGTCGTAACTGCGTGCACTACACACTACACATTTTTTGAATGAAATTGAATCTGTTGCATCCAAAGTAAAATGACTTTCCTAATCCGGAAGAGAAGTACTATGTAAATATGTTCGATTGTCCTCCCCCACCGTCATCTTTTCCTGATTGGATTTCATATCACTCATTGAGTTCGGGAATCCGCGTTGATGACTAAGGCGGCGAAATGTCTTCGGCTCGCTTTCCTCTGTCACACCTGGCTGGCGCCGCCCGCTAATCTATAAAACGGCGTTGCACCCCAGTGCAGGCCTGCAGTACGCTCCCAGTGCTAGTCAAATACAACCACGATCCTCTAGTTTTGTGTGTGGCCCAAAAGATAAAGGAATTTTCAAAAAACAAACCCATTAATCCGGATTGTGTTCAGTGATATCGCAAGTGCCATCCATCTCAGGAATCCAGCCATTTGGGATTCGTTCATCCCGTTTGGAATTGTGTTACTCGGCCAAAGTGAGTAAACGTGTGCTATTATTTTCTTCGTTCTCGTACCTATTTATCTATCTAGAAATTCTTTTAATAGATGCTTATCTTGGATAGAATTTATTTGCTGATTTTATTTAATTGTGTGTTTTAATGTAAATGACTACACGGCGGTGAATGTTCTTACGAGATAAAATCGAGAAACTAGTAAATCAAACAAAAACAAATTTTATTAAACTAATTTTAAAAATATGCATATATTCGGGTTTAGGAATTGCCTTACATTTCCAAAAATTGAACATTATTTATACAAAATATCCAAAATAAAAGCTGCATCAATTACATTTGGAATTTCATATCTTGTAGTATTTCAAAACATTAAAATATAGAACAGTTATATTTTAGACTTATCATCTAGACAAATAGACAGGGCCGGATTTAGACTTGATAAGGCCCTAAGCTATTTGAGATATAGGGCCGTTTATAAGTCCAGATATCATATGTCAGTGCCAAATATAATTTTTGGATACCTAGAGGGTTAAATTGAAATACAATTAAGTATATAGATAGTGAAATAATAAATCTTTTTTATTCATAACAAACTTAAAAATGCAAACTCTGGTAAAAAGAAACAAACGTTCTTTTTTAGCGGCTTTCAAGTGGGGCCCTAAGCTATAGTTTGTTTAGCTTATAGCTTATACGTATATCCTGCACTGCAATTAGGAAATTACTTATGCAAAACTACACGATTTCAGTTAGTATACCTGTTGTATTATTTTATAATAATAAATACCAGAATTTTACAAATGTCCTTGTAATGTATTTTTGTTATTTCCATTATAAAAATGTACAATTTTCATACAGTCTGAAATCATGTAACTTTTCAGAATTAATTTCTTACTATCTAAATGACAATTATAAAATATAGATTCTGTAGATTTAATGATTTTAAAATAACACGTACTTTAAAATTTGTTTTTGATACACCCTATACACAAAAAATTATTTAAAAACTTCTAAATAATTTAAAGAATATTAAAATTTCAGTTTTCAATTTCATAATTTATTAAATTATAGTTCATTTCGATTCAACGTTTTGTGTATTTTTGATCATATTCTCAAGATATTTTTTTAAGCCCATTAATTTCTTTTAAAGGATCTTCGGCAAAAGTATTCAACGATAATAGAATTCTTAGTAATGTTTTACTAATAATCTTCACTTAGTACAAATTATATTACATTATTTAAATAGTGAAAATTATTATGAAACTAATATAATATATTCCACCATTTCTGGAGAGTGTTTTCAACATCATTTTGAAAAAATTAACATTGACCTAGTAAATTGAAAATGAAGAAGCAAATGAAAACGAAACATGGGGCCGTACTACTATAAATTCTTTAAGGCTATTTAGTTTAAAAGATTTTAACATCAATAAATAATTTTCAAATTTTGGTTAATTGAAATAATTTCACGAGCGATCTTTACGCGAGATAAGGAAATAAGTAGGTTTATAATATTTCACTTGGATGTCTACCAATTAACTTACTTTCAATTACAATTATATATTTTTAATTAGTTACCATACAAAATTATTATCTAACTAGCTGAAATATGTCAAACTTTTTTTGTCAAATTCTAATCTTGTAATGTTGAACAAAATATTTTCTTACCAATGAAAACAATAAATTTATTGTTTGAGATCCAAATCCAGCATACGTTTAAAATCACCTGCGAGTGTGCATTGCATATACAATTTACTTTTGCTTGCCGTAGATCCATTACTAGAGTATGAAGGTCAGATGTGCACGCATTTACGTACACAGGCTGTACATTATTTGAAGAGATTAGATTTTTGTAAGCTCAAACCTACCCTTCTACAGTATAGAGAATAAATTTCTTTTGTTTTTATGAATAATGTGAATTCGAAAGCTTTTGTGATTTCATATGAAATATTCAGGATATAATTAATAGAGATTGTGGTGTTGGTACAAGGCGAAACATCTTTAATAAAGATAAAAGTAAATAAATATTTTATGAAATATTAATTTACTATGAGTTAGGTTTTCTGGGTCACTTGTTTCACGTTAAAAATTAAAAAATAAAAGAGGTAAATTTTTTCAATATATATATTTCGGGCTATCAACCCAACTTAAGAAAGTACAGAAAATAGCTAACTGAATGTACTTTCTGAAGATTTGATAGCCCGAAATATATATATATTGAAAAAATTTACCTCTTTTATTTTTTTATTTTAACGTGAAACAAGTGACCTAGAACAGTGTTCCGCAAAGTGTGTGCCGAAGCACACTGGCGTATCGTGGTCATTAGTTGTGCTGCGGAAAAATGTCAAATTTTGTCAAGATAATGCACCTACACATAGCTGAGAGGTAAGCGTACAGCAAGAGATGAGAGCAGCCTTTTCAACGATTGCACCAAATTTTGTTCGCCTGTGCTCAGTTAAACAGGCTCACATTTCTCATTAAACATCTTTTCATATTATATTAATATTAATAATAAATAAATATTAAATAAACATTAGTTTTTTCTTTGGTGTACCTCTAAAATTTCTTGATTTGAAAGGTGTACCTTGAACACAAAAAGTTTGCGGAACACTGACCTAGAAAACCTAACTCATAGTAAATTAATATTTCAAAAAATATTTATTTACTTCTATCTTTATATTCAGGATATTTTTGAAGCCTTAATAGTTGAATTATTCATCAAAGGAGAATATTCTGCTGAAACCACCAATATTATTATTATCCTTAGTCTATTCAAAGAAATGACTTCACAAGCACTTGAAATTGACTCCAGAATTAGATTTCAAAACGTTATGCATTGTAATGAGAATATATCAGTAAAAAGGTCTAATCCAGATTGTTTCAACCGAAATCTTTCTTTAGGATATTTATTTTAAAAATCACTCGATTTATAAATATATCCTCCTATTTAGGGACAAAATAATCAACGGAAGTGTGAATCTGGTTTAAATTAAAAGCATAATCAGTCTAGCATAACGCAAGATGTAATTAATACAATTAGCTGTAGCAATGTGGGTCTCTTATAATATGAAATCGACTTTAGCGACCTATTAAATGCTTGGCCAGTGATAAGCATCGACATTCATTTAAATGAAAATCGTATTGCTAATTAATTATCAAAAAGACAGAGGAAAGGATAATTAAGACTTGTATTATATATTTTTAAGAGAAAAGGGCTTAAAGCTAACATCTTATAATTTTACTTAGCATAAATAATTAATTGGTACTTCTACAATTCATCAGAAGTCTTTTATGGACTATTCCAGCACTCTTTTGAATTTTATGTACCTACTATCTTAGTGGAAAATTTGAGAATCGTAATAAATCTTAATTACTTTTTTTACTTAGAAAAAGTGGTGTAAGTTTTAAGTGAAACATGATATTAATTAATCAAGTATAGAGTGTGTAGTTTCACAGTGAAACTACACACCCTTTACTTCATTAATTAATATTCATTACGTTTTATAATTTTTGATATTTTGATTTTTACAACAAAAATCTCACCATTGATAAAATTTGGACCTTAATAAATTCACAAACTCCATTAAGGGAAATTGTAAAAATATTAACTTCTAGGGTTTTTTTGAGGTTTAAGTTTTTGAAAATTTTATTTTTTTAAAAAAGAGAGATATTTTTGTACCACTCATGAAAATATTATAAGTAATTTCTTGAAGACAGGATTTATGGAGGTTTGATGGAGAGGCAGCCCAAGGATAATACAATAATTCGATTCCCGAGGGGGTGAAAAACAACCCTTCTGACATATTAAAAATAATACATTCCATCGAATCTAATAGATGACACTCTCTAATCATTTTCTAGCAATAATAATAATAAACAATTAGAATAAAATGATCGTAATTAATCTTTGAAAAACCGACGTTTTGGTATATCTTTCCTCCTTCTTCAATGTTTAAAAGGGCCAACAAAGGAGGCTTGTTACCACTTCTTCCTCTAACAATGCTTGTAGAGTTATACTTTGTCATTCATCATTATTTATAGAACTCTTGAAGTTTGACGGATATACCTTCTCTAAGGCTAAATAATTTTCAGAAACAAAGATAAAATTATTTTTTGATTACGGAATTAAGATTAGCCTTTAAGCATCGTATACAAGCGTCTGCTGGCTATTAATCAAAATATTAACATGGTTAATTCCTTGACATTTATTTATGTTCGACTCATTTCGAAAAAATCGCAAAAACTAACTGATCAGTATATTCTTCAATAATTTTGTTTGTCAAGATCGTTTCACCCATTAAAATTTCCCCAAAAACTAAGAAAAAAACCCAAAAAATATTTTAATCGTTCATATCTCGTCTTCGGTAAATCGCAGAGCCTAGACATTTGAAACTTAACCTATTTAGAGGCAACAAGTTACCGAACAACGCTCGGTGCTCCAGGCACTTTATATTAAATGTATAATATATACCTATATTAAAATCCCGTAATCACAAAAACCTACGCAAAATGTGGATAAGAGAATACCATTAGTTTTTTGAAACTCTGTTAATCAATCCACTCCTGATTTTTATAGTGTTTCTAAAATCTAAATTGTTCTTCTTGGTTAACTTTCATTTTATGATTCATTAGTTCTGTGGGTTTTCCCTCTATCTTTATAATTTATCGAACTATGATTAAAACTATTAACAATTTTAAATCAAAAAGTGAAAAATTTCAGTGAAAGTTTTGGTTTCTGTTTCTTTTCAATTCCCTATATAATTTTTATTTATCTATTTTCTGTCACCAAAGAATCTTTAGCTATCTCAGAATATTAGAAAAATGTGAGCTTTAACTTTTTTTTTTTTATGTAAATCTGACCGCATTTAAACACGATCGAATATTTTTCAAACATTTTCATTCTCACTCACTCACTCTATTTCATTAAAATAACATTTAGGTTACGAGAGCATTTTAAATGGTTACAGGTACACCGTAAACCATTAATAAATCTTGAACTAATACATATTATCTTCTTACCAAATAGAGTTCGGAAAATTAAAATCTTTATTCTCCATTCTTTAAAGCTATTTATCAATAAATATAATTAAGTTATAAATTTAAACCTCCGACAATTAAAAAATACTTCCAGAACTTAATTTTTAAATTATTTTTAAATTGAAAGGTTTTTATCACTATAGTGAATTAATAAAATAAGTAACAATAATTAAATAGAATTTTTGTCTTTTATTAATTTGTGACTATAAAAACCTTTCAATTTAAAAATAATTTAAAAAATACTGTAAGCAGAATTAACCTCCGTATATCACGGTATTTTTACACCATGGTTTTACTTTAACACGGTTTGAGAAATGTGGTAAATCCCGTAGAATACGTTATTCCCAAAACACGGTTTCGTCCTAATACCATATAACAGGGTTTCCCAAACTTTCCTGAGGCACTGCACCTTTTTTCAGTTAAAATTTTTCCATGGCACCCTATCCTAAGTAAATGTATATATCAAAACAATTACCGTTTTTGGTCTATCTGAATACTCTTGTATTAGAATGGATAAAAATATCTTGGGAATTAATCATTTATTTTGCTATGAAAATCAAAGATTCAGACCACAGGGGGGACCCTTTGTACATATTTCAGATTTTTTCGAGGGTGTCAATGTTAAATTTTTTCGCTTTATATCAAAACAAATCAAATATCGTATTTGGTCTCTCTAAATACTCTTGTATTAGAATCGATAAAAATATCTTGGGAATTAATAGTTGATTTTTCTATGAAAAACAAAGATTCAGACCACAGGGGGGACCCTTTGTATATATTCCAGATTTTTTCGAGGGTGTCAAAGTTAAATTTTTTCGGTTTATGTATGTCTAATCTTAAAAGTAGAAGATAAAAGTGAATAATAAATAAATTTTTAGCTTCTCACTTTTTTTTTTGTTTAGTTAAGCCAAATTGCTTCAATTAATTGTAAAGCTTCGCGGCGCACCTGTGAAGAGGCCGCTGCGCACAGTTTAAGAACCTTTGCCATATAAGATTCTGGGACAGGATAAGAGATTATAAATGCAACCACATCCTCATCCATTATTAATTCAACCATGTGTATTGTGTCAGATTTAGACATGAAAATGTTTTCACTTTTTCCTTTAATTTTATAAAAAAAATCGTCTTTCTTTTTCTAAATAATACAATTAAGAAATATAATTAAATCACGAGTTAAAGGTTTATACGTTTGCCTCTGGAAAAGTTTTCAATCATTACCATTACGAGTATAGCAATGAAATAAAATAAATATAAAGAATGACTTATGAATAAACATATTTCCCATCCAAGTCAGCAGAAATATTTCTTGTTGATTTTATTCAGAATTTAATTAGTAAATTGGCATAGTTTTTCTACATATACTTATTAATGCAATGGAAAACTCATAAGGTTGATTTCATTAAAGAAAGTATCACTCACTCTCTCTTCTCGTAGATCTTCTTGCAAAATGAAATGGCCATAATTCAAAAGATATTTAGCAAATATATAAATCTACTTTCCATATTCCAAACTGGCTAGTTCACTAGTCTTTATATTTTATAAGTGGTTATATTTTTCACACTTGACATTGATTCGTGTTAATCATTTTTTTGCATTTAAATTTATTGTAAAACTTGTCTGATATGCGAATAGAGAGATTTTTATAGTTATAAATCAAAAGAAATAACTCTTCTATTTTTCTGAAATTTTATATTTCGCATACTAATCAACAAGTTTTTAGGAGCAACACATTTTTGTCGAATGGAAAAATTAATTCTAAAAAAGTATTTCTAAAGATGATACCTATACTTCTTGTGGACATTCGTTCATTTTTTATTTCTAAATACTAGGTACCATAGTCCTGTTCTCATAGGGTATAAATTTCAAAAATCTAATCTTTAACAGAAGAACAAATAGAACTATGGTCCAGTCAAATTGTGCTCAAATGGGCCCCCTTGAGGAAAATATTGGCGAAGTTCTGATTTTTTGCATATATATGTTTTTTGAGGCCCTGAATCCAAATCTGATGTCTCCCATCAAAATTTCGTGACGCAACATTGTAGAAAATGCAAAGTGAAAATTTCCATTTTTTGCCGGTTTTTTGCTTATAACTCGAAAACTATCAACCTTTCGTAAATAACCTTCCTATTCAAAATGAAAGGTTATAAAATTTCCTATAAATTCCATTATTTAGGTCTTTTCCGGCCAACCGTTCGGGCTCAAGCGCAAAATCCAAGTTTTCGACCTCGACAGCCCCCGGATCACCCAAAAACTCGCACGAAATTTTGGTGGGAGACCTCAGATTTGGATTTAGCGCCCTAAAAAACATATAAATGCAAGAAATCAGAACTATCCCAAAACTTTCCTGATAAAAATACAATTTGACTGGACTACTATGGATTATTCTTTGGTTGTTTTCTTACTGACTCTTTGGTGATCAGTCTGATGAGTTCAGTTTTTGTTTTTAGGATTGGACAATCTTTGTAAATTATACAATTATCGACAAAGTTGAAAAAACATACTAGAAAATGAAATTAATTTTCTAATTTCACTATGTGTAGTCCTTGAACTTGACAATTTTCCCAGATCGTTCGATTAATTTATTCTTTAGACTTCCAGAGACTCTCTTCCTGCTTTCATCATTCTCAGATTTTACAATCAAAGACCCAGGTCCATAAATTCCTTCGACCCTAATCTAATCCCTGAATAATTTTTTATATCTTTTCAAGTGTCAATTCGGATCTGATCTTGTGCCTTCTTTGATCCTCATCATTTCACAGGATATGTTTATTACTTTAGAAAGAACATTCTTCAGGATAAGTAAAGCAGAAGACATAAGTAATAATAAAAAAAAATCCAAAATGTTTGGTATTCTATTTATAGGCGCTGAGTGCACATTACTTTACTTTAAGAAATAATACATTTAATTTCTTAAATCATACCTTGTCTTGTTTGTATGGAATTAAATGTCTTAATTATTAAATTAAATTTATAACCAGCACTCTCAAGTGTCTTTTTAAATGACAGAGATGCAAAAAGAAAACACTCCAATTCCTTTAAATCAAAATTGACTTTACATCCTATATCCTAGAAAGAAAGATTGGATAGAACTATTTTAGAAATACTAGTATTTAAGGAGTCGGATTAGAGTCGAAGATATTTGTGGAAGTCTCGAAGGATTAAGGGCTGGTTTGTCGAACTCTTCAACTAAACATGGCGATAACTTCTAAATAACCGTCAAATTGCCACTATTTTTGACTCTAGGTGGATGCACACAATCTATTATCTTATTTAGCTGGCAGTGAAAGATTTGACAGATGTGGACAAATCAGTTTTAACAGTTTTAAAATTCGGGACAGAATAGGTAAAAAAAATCCTGAATTTTAAGGGTGTGATCGAAATTGTGAAGAAATGTATAATATAATTAATTTAAAACTATTTTTTAAAAATATTTTATAATTTATTGTTAATCTTTATTATTCAAATTGGAATTAATATTCAACTAGCTTATCGGTGTCTTTTTTATAAGATATTAGCCAAATTTCATCTGAATTAACCATGGTCCCAAGGGTTTTGTAAATACAATAATAGAGCGGACAAAAGAAAACAAGCCCCATAGAATCCCTTTGAACATTAACGAATCAATTCCAATGAAATCAGTAAAAAGAAATCGAGTTGTGAAGGGTGGCCCATTCGATTTGCTCCAAAATTGCTTAACTTTGATGATTTGATCTTGCTAAGTATTTTATGAGTTATTTGCTATGTATTTTATTTCAACTAAACTTGATAAATAAATATATTTGTTTTAAAAGATACTGTTTTAATCTCTATAATTGTTGTTTTTCAATAAACACTTGAAAGCACCGTGTTAAAAAATTGAATAAACACTTATAGGTATGTATCAGTGGCGGGCGGTGACATTTCAACTAGGGGATGCTGTAAAAAAAAAACTCTTGAATTTTTATAATATTATTTTAATCGAGTGGATATTGATGAGACAATCCTAAAAAAAGAAGATAATTTAGACTATATTTATTTTTAAAAAAAACCGACGTTTCGGAGACTTTTCCCTCCTTCTTAAGGGTTTTGAAAAGTCTGTGAAAAAAATATTCAAAACACTGAAGAAGGAGGAAATAAGCCCCCGAAACGTCGGTTTTTTCAATAAAAAAATAGTCTAAATTATCTTCATTTTTTGGACTGTCTCATCAATATCCACTCAATTCACTTAACAGTCCGTCTCCAAAAATTACTTCAATCTTATTTTATTTTATTTTTCGCTCATTTTTGTAAAAGTCATCAATAAAGGCAGAATTGTTCGTTATTTTTCAAATTTAACACTAGATATTTATAACACGGTTTGAAAATAATCTTGAAGTTTTAAAATCTTAGGGATGCGCAGCATCCATAGCATCCATGAACCGCACTGGTAAAGATAAATATAAAAAAACAACTTTCAAAACATAGACTTAATTCTATTACATTCATAATTCTTAACAATGTAAGAGATTAAAAATTTTAATCAAAATCTTAAATTAAGTCAATTTTTTTGTATCAAAATCTTCAGGGAAATTTTTTTGGGCTCTAATTTAAATTCACCCTACTAGTATTACATCTATCTTTTTTATTAACCATCATCCTAGATGATTTGAGAAAAGCCCCTTAGAGATGATAAATGATCTAGTGAAAGAATCAGGTGAACTATTTCGAAAAGTCGCCTACCACCCCTTCTTGGGAATGAATTGGGAATTTCATTGAAACCATGAAAAAGGCATGTATATATATAAAAAAGGGTCTGAATTCCACTGGACCAGAAGGCTTAGCCAGGTTGAGTCTACCTGCCGTCTCAACCCTTAACCCGGGGCCTCATGACTTTGCCCCCGCATCTGTGTTCCACTTGCCGCTAAGTGACGTCACTCGACTGTTTCTATAAAAGGGGGCCGCGGCCTGGCGCGCGGCTTCTTTCTCAAGTCTCAAGTCGACACGGCATATTCTATCTATCTGAAAGAGATCACCAGGAATGACGGTCTTGTGTTGAGATTTTGTGCTCTTTAGTGATAACCTCGCGATTTTTGTGCATCCTACTAGACAGTGCTTGTGTTGCCATAATTTGTGCAAACAATTTGGAACGTTACAGTGCCATCCAGGGATAGATCCACGGTAGGACTTGATTTCTTATATACATACCCTCAAGGGAGTGATAATTTATTATCCATTAATTCCATTCTCAATTGTACTTAATATTATTAAATGTAAACTTATTATTTACAACCGCGTCTTAGGAAATAATAAATGAAAACTACTCCACCTTCAACAAATAACAATCGTGCATTCAATTCTCTTACTAACTAAACAATATCTTAGTTAAAACATGTTATTATTAGTAAAATCGATTTTTTTTACTATTGTTTAAGTATTAATAAAATAAAATTAACATTAATTATCATCTACTTGACACTTTTTGGTGATAGGATTAGCTGATATCATAGTATCAACGATTATCTCGAAGAGGATTAGATAAATCTCACTAAATCTAATCGCTTTTCATCTAACCACTAGACATATTTACACAAACAAACTCAAACAGAGACACAAAACTAAATTAGTACTGGCCATAATGGACAAGAATCCTAAAGCCAATAAATAAAAAATAGTTTTGGGGTGTATTTTATTTTTCACTTATTTATATTTATTTAGATGACTTTTACTCTCTTGGACCTTCTGTATTGTCAAATATTTATAGATTGGTAATAGTGAGTTTTTCATCCTTTTTCAGAAGGTTTAAGGCGGTTTATTTACCGGTTCTCTCAGGTTTCTCCACTTCACTTTGACCCAATCAGTCAGGTGTTTTCTTTCCCCTTATAGCTGTTTGGGAAGGTTAGGGATACTCTCGACTCTTTATTATAATAACCAGTTAATTATCATATGCGATTTTTTCTTTCTTCTCACAATAAATTGCTCTTGATCATATAATAAGCTATAACATTGAATAATATTTTATCCAGCACGAATAACAAAGGTGTTTTTTTTGTTTTTTTAATGATTTAGAATAGTTCAACCCCCAAGACTCCCCGCGGACTGACATTTTTATAGGCGCTCGTTAGTTTGGAATTGAGAAGGGTTTCTTTCCTACCTCAAGGCTATTCATTTAACCATCATTTAATCATAACTTTGATTGTTAGGCGAGTTTTAAAAAATTTCAAAAAAATTATATTCCATTTTTCTGAAAATATTTTCCTATTTTTTAATTTTTTAAAATAATACCTACTATGTTTTAAATAAAAATAAATTTAAAATTCTGAATATCATATATTTAGAAGATTTATGTCAAAATTAGTTAGAGCTAACATTCTAAAGAGACAAATCTCTTTGGATAAAAAAAGAGCGATGCTTGTCTCTTAAGGCCCTTTCAGGTCTAGTCCAGAGGGCAAAAAGCGACCTTCAGATTTAATTTCCTGAATTCAAATCTCCTTGAGGGCATTATAATGATCATAAAAAATAACTTTACTTTCTCTCTCTTTTTCGTTTAATAGCTTCTTCTAATCATGCATACCTTTGGTCTAAGTTTTCAACCCTCTCTCGACAATGATCTGGGAAAATTTTTTGCGGCACCCTTATAATGAAATCAAAAAATTATTTAAGCATTAAGACTTTCATATCATGCTGTTTGATAACCAGAGATTGGAAATTTTAATCACTTTTTTATTACGTCTTCACACATAAAGACGACCGTAATGAGAAAACTAAAAAAATACATTACATTTTCTCATTTCATCTGTTCTCGTTCAAATTTTTCCCCTGAAATAGTATAATAAACTTAAAAAAATCTTCCAGATTATCAATCTAATTATCACAGCTTCACCCAGAGAAAATATCAAAACTATATTGGATTAAAATTATAATATTCGTTTGTTGTCTAAATACTTGGGTATTTGAATGATTTTAAATTTTTCATTTAAGTAGTTATAAAAACAAGTTTATTATACAATCTAATTTGTTAGATTTCTAAGAGTATAATCTAATTTAGAAATAAAAATAGTATAATTTTAATCAATGTTCTGGTTGTAACATTTTGATTTATACTGTCGTGCATTAAAGTCTCTTACTAACTAGGGATTTGCATGGCTGTTATTTACATTTCTTATTGAATAATCAAATACAAAATCCTAGATTCATCAATTAATTAATAATCACTTTATTATATATTAGTATTAACGTTATTTTTTTCTAATATTCATTTATATACGATTATATACCATCTAACGAAGCTATGGTAAAAATTTTCATTTATTGTAATTTAATTCACCCAGGATTTAATGAAAATGTATAATTAAATAATAAATGGAATAAATGGATTAAAGTAATACAAAATTGATTAAAAAATATATTCATTTAATCCTATTTTTAATTTAAATATATATTTATATATGCATATCCTTATAAAATCATATCCGATATTGTATAAATTTAAATTTATAAAAATGTGTATTTAAAACTATGTTGTCGAGGTTTTTATAATAATTAGAAAATAAATATGGTTTAAAAAAATCAATGTCATTATTACATTAGTGCGTTTCGGAAAGTTTTTCTGCCGTCATCAAACTTTGATTAATTCAATAATTTTATTTATCAGTAACATAGCCAATTCAGTTTTATTTGATCTTTTTTTCATGACAGATAGTCAGCTTGAGGAGTTTAATTACATGATGTACATTTATTTTGCATTTACATAAAATGAAATTATAGTTTTATAAATATAGGGGATATCTTAGTACAATACGAAAACGGCCTGTTATTATTTCAAATATACTTTTAATAATAATAAATATAATGATTTCAAGGCAATTTATACTATATTCGTAAATTGCATTATAAATCTATATGATTATAAAGATTTTCGAGTAAACTATTTAATTGAAAAGTTGTGTTTTGCCGAGAGTAGCAGAGTTGTTGATTCACAAAGAGAAACAAAGTGGTTTTCCTCTGCTTGATGCAAATAAACATACACACATATATATCGAAATTATATATCTGTATAACATATATATCGAAATTATATATTCGTATAAATAAATAATATATATATACAGATATATAATTTCGATATATATGTGTGTATGTTTATTTGCATCAAGCAGAGGACAACCTCTTTGTTTCTCTTTGTAAACTGTTTAAGTCGATTACTCGTCCTATCAACAATTTTGGGGGTAATAGTAATTTGAACTAGTTAAAATTTATCATTTTCTCATAAGATTTTTTTCTCCATAAGCTATAAGGCTTATGATTTATTAATGCTTCATTTCAACTAATAATTTGAAAATTAATCAAAATACTTTTTATTTTTATTTAAAATTTATTGAAAATCATTTGGAACTTAATTTTTTTTTTAATTCCTAATAAAACGCCTACTAATAGATATTTCAATTGAAATTCATTTTACGTAGATACTTATTCAAATTGCATTTTTGGAATACTTTTAAAAATTTATTGATCATTTCCAATCATAATTTGGTAGGAAAAAAAAATTATTTAAATATATTTTCAATTACGTATTTAATTAGTAATCCTTTTTAAATATCCCAAGCACGTTTGTAATATTATGTTTATGTTTTGTCATAAATTACCTGAAGTTGTATTCGTACGTGTTTTCTATTCTAAATAATTCGTTAAGACATCCAATGTTAGCAGCCATAATGAATAGGTTGTTACTTTTTTTATTCGGCTCATAATTCGTTGTTGACGTTTGCCTGTCGGACTCACGTTGTGGGGTCACTGGAGAAACGAACAGCCAACAAGCCAGGCAGGCTGGCTTACAGGTGTCTGTCTGTCTGTCTGTTGCGGTTGGCTGCTGCTTTCGAGGCGGCGGTGACCTTCCCGAACGTAACTGTACCTAGCGTGACACACTGACTGACTGGCCAAGGGGGGCGGCCCCCCTCAGCCCCCCAACCGCCTGACCACACACACAAATTAATTCCACATATTAGGACTTTCCAACAAAAATTAATAATCATCCTTGGATAGAATTTATTTGCTAATTTTAATTGAATTTCTATCATTAGGTTTGTGTACTCATATAATCATAATCATAGACTATTAATGGGTAATTGAAAAAATCAAAATAAACAAACTGAAAATGGAGGAAAAAGTAATTTTCAACTCTCTTGTTTTCTTAATCTATTAAGTATTCAAATGAAGACTTGTCATTTTTAAATTTATTCTTGATTGAATTTTTTTCAATAAAAAAAAAAACAATTTTTTTTTTTTGGCTTTTCCGCCTTTCTAGCCATAAGCCAATTTACGATACTACTTATTATAGGTAGGTTATAATGAAAGGCAGTCCAAATTATTTAAATTTTTTTATTCAAATACCGACGTTGTCTTATGTGTATGGTTCTTAGTCAACACTTGTGATATAATGGTGAAAAGTATTGTATTATTGTTGTTATCACTGAAACGAGAGACAAATGGGAGCCGAGTCATACTGACCCATCAATAACTATTCATTACCCTGAAGAAAGAGAGAAAATGTCTCCGAAACGTCGGTATTTGAATAAAAAAAATTTAAATAATTTGGACTGACTTTCATTATAACCTACTTATTTCGCTTACCAGTCCGTCTTTCTAAAAAAATAAATAAAATTAAATACTACTTATTATTTTTTAAAAATTTGTCTCTAACCCGGGGTCAGATTATAAGCCGGATGCCTCGATTCGGATTCGAACCCGGGTCCATTTGGTTAGCAGGCTGGCACGCCAACCCCTAGCCTATCCCGGCCCACACAATTTTTTTTTCTTTATAATTATTTTATTCTATTAATTAAAAAAAATCATTTTCACATAACATCTATTTTTTAACCAAAACATGTTTTGCTTACCTTCATTGTGAACGAAGAAAAGAAAATTCACTGAAGATGAGTAAATAAATGCTCGAAAAGTGTTTAGATAAAAATTGATGTTATATAAAAAAATAAATTAATAAATAATAAAGTAAAAATGAAATTGGAAAAGAAAAAAAAATGATTTTTTGTTAACATTTTGTATATTTTTATTTTCATAGAATAATCAAACTCTTAATATATTCCGTAATAATCCTAGGAAGACTAAGTAAATTACTACATCCACTTATCGCTTTGATGCTAAGTAGGTACTAGTCAATCGGATGTCATAAGAAAATAATAACATCTCTATTTTGCCAATACTTCAAATAATTAATTATACATTTAATTTTCCTATGAATCTAAAACTAATAAGATAGAATAATATATATTAGAAATAAAATATGACCAGTGTGCCCATCAAATCATCTAAGTCACGATTAGAACGCATATAATATATTATTATGTCTTAAATATTTTCCTTTTAGTGATTGGAACTAAAAAATCCCTGGCTTATTTCCTTTACAAATTCTTAGACTTTAATAAATTTCTTATTACACTTACTTAACTACACTAATAGCTAATAGATTTTAATCTGTTTGAGAATGAATAGTTAAAAATTAAAATAATAAAAAAATCGCCTAAAGAGCTACTTATAATCTTATAAACCTGTCTTAATTATTTAGTAAGTAATTCTAAAGTGTATTTAATTTATAATAAATAATACTTTACGATGAAGAATAAATATTCTTCGACTTTTAATCTCTTCTCTGTATCTCGTTTCTAAATATTTATTTATTATTTAATAGTTTTAATTTTTCAAAATCAAATCAATCAATTTTTCTTTGTTTCTTTATTATTTGAAAAAACAAATAAATACCTTTAGAATAAACAATAAAATGATTAAAGTATACCATCCTCTCTCATAGAGAAATGATGTCAGCTTTTAAACAAGTATTTTAAAAATTTATTTTTATTTTCGAGGCCCCAGGTATTTTACTAGCCCGTTGATGAGCCCTCCTTAAGAAAGAATCCTAGATAATTAATAGGCGCTTACAATAGATTCAGCCTAGGGCGAATAGAACTAGAACTAGGCATTAAGGTCGTATTTTTGGATCGGCTAAATCGGGATGCTGATTCAGCTAATTAAATTTTGACATATATATGTGTACCTATACACATAATTTTTATTTAATTAATAATATGAAATTTGTTTCTATTTTTTTTAAAGTCTTGAGAACTTCCTTCACTAACTCCTTATCTACTTGCATATTATAGTTTTAAATAAACTTCAAAATCGATGAATTGATTTATAATAGTTTTTATTGGGATGAAACAAAAAAAGCTAGAGAGAAAAAAATCTTAATTTTAATTTCACTGAAAAAGATTCTCTTTCAAATTCATCGTGATGTCGCATTTGTCTCTCTTTCTGCCTGAAACCCAAACATGAATTAGATCATGACTCTGATGTAAGACTAACTTTCGGTAAGTCATCAATTTAGAAGAAAAAATAATAGTAAAAGAATTTTACTATTAATAATTATTTACAAAAAATAAGCCTGCTTATGGTATACAGCTTAAATGGTTGTATTATAGTTGTTTTTTTGATAATTAGGAAAATTGATTTTGAGTTTTTTTAACTCTTCAACAACTATTAATTTTTATTTTTAGGTGACATAGCACCTTTTTCTTTAAATTTTAGTGCCAAAATTAACTTTTAATCAGCCATACTTGAAAAATAAGTATTTATTTTTTATTTCATTCTATTTTACCCTGTATTTATTTTAATTAATATTACTAACTGAATTAGTAATATAACTTTGAATTGCATGGTTAATCAAAATTTGATTTATCATACTTTTTAAACGACAACAAAAAAAGAAAGAATAATAGTTAGTTGAAAATTCAATTAAAAACAAGGTATTTATTAGTTTCCTAAAAGATTGGTGATTGTTACATTAAAATAAATTCTTTTTAAAATTTATTTGGATCACTTACTATATAAAAGTACCTTTCTTGGTTTTCTATAGGAATCTTAACGCTATTTTTATATTTTATACGCTTAGGTATAATGCTTTTATTATTAATTTAATGAAAGAAACCATTTCTTTTTTGGTATGCTACTACAATTAAATCGAACCAACGATTGTAACTGATTTACAATTTGGTTATATATTGGTAGCAGTGGTTTAAGTATTTATCAGGAAGGTAATCTATCGATAAAGTAATTAATAATATCTCTATTACCTATATTACCGAATAAAGTGTTTTTTTTTTTTTTTTTTATACAATAATCTTAAAACGTTTATTAAATATTCAAATGTTTAGGGGTTTTAAAGCAATTATTTTTCAAATTTTCCAATGATAAAGGGAGAATTTCTATCAACACATTTGGATTTCTAATTAACGTTTTGAGATTGTATTATAGAAAAACTGTATTTATTTAAATACAAGAATCATTCAATAACATTTCATTTCAACATAGTATATTCCCTATAAAAATATGACCATTATGATAAAGTGACCAGGATGTATAACAATGGAATGTAGGACACGAATTTGTATGTATATAATTATTTTATTATCATATATCTATTGTAAATCATAATGGAATAAGAACAGTCATAGATATAAATTAAAACATCAACATAACAAATAAAGATATAATCACTCGTACTTTTCCGATGAAATATGAACTTGTTTTTAATAATTCATCATTTTGTGATATCTTCTATCAACATTTCTCACAAGTATTGGAGAAATTGCACTTTACTTGCAATATAGCCTTCAACCTTTCTAAGAACAGTCCCGTCATTTAATAGCTACTTTTCTAAAATGGGAGCCCCTGATATTTAGACAACTTAATTGGCAGATCAGTTAAGGGTATAACTAAAAAAAGGCGCAAGCCATTTCCCCATTTTTGCTTTATCCAATGCTAAGTAGATGACATTTAGGGCCGGTTGTATGTCTCAAAGTAAATGCTTTTTATCCAATGCTTTCAGTGCCTGTCATCTGATTGGCCATTCCAGTCCCTCCATTTACCATCTACCCTTGGTTAGTGGTAAAAAGCATTTACTTTACGAAATACAACCGGCCCTTAGACAGTTATCAGTAAACAAAAAAATATGATTTTAAAGGGGAATATAGTTTTAAAGCTCTTTGAATTGAAGGCAATAATGCTAACCATCTTATTTTGCTGTAGCTAGCAAGGGCATACATAATTATATTCCACATCAGCATGATCATATTAGTCTTTCATGACTGGATCTAGTGTCGCTAAATTCCAACATCGACTTAATAAAAATATAAATAATTAATAAACATACATTTTTTTAATCCAAAAGACAAAATATTGTCCAATATGGAACAATTTGTGGGACATTTTCGATGTGGTGCAAGAAACCCAAATGTGAGACACTTGCACCTAAAGCGGGACTTCTGGTCACTTTACCATATGATTGGTTTTTTTAATTTTAATTTTTTTTTTTTTAATTTTATGATAATACATACTAAACTTGTTACATTGGAACTTTTTCAAATTGTTCTTATATAATGGTGCTTAAGGTCTTTACTTCTAACATCTCAAGGGTTATAATCGATCTTCTAACAAGCGCCTTTGTTTTTTAACAACATTAAAGTTCGCTATTCGATAGGGAAAACCGGGTGCATCGACGTGGATCACAACCCCCTCTTCTCTATTCTTTTTTAAAAATAACGGTACTCTGAATTTTTTCCTATTCTTTTCAACCTTGGTTATTTACTTCGCTACCACCTGTTAACCTGCAGAGGAAGTGAGTGAGTGAGCGAAGGGTCAGTGAAGGAAACGGAAGATTATTTACAGATAATTAACATTTCGGAGGGATCTTTTGACAACATATGAAAATCATGTTCGGAACAGTTACTTTTTAAATAAAAGAAGAATTTTCTAGAATAGATATAAAATAACGTTCTAAAGTCAAATAACGATGTGAGTGATTCTTTTCTAAATATTTTTTTAGGTTTCTATGCAAAACAATTATTGTTGAATAAATATTATAAGCTAAAATATTTTCTCGAAATGTTAGAATAAAAAAACTCGAATATATAAAACATAAACCATTTTATTATTTTTTTTATTACATGAGTTTAAAAATGGTGTTAAACTTAGATTACTTAATTTACTTCTTCATCATGCAAGTGAGGAAATATTCAGGGGATGGTTGCAGTCTAAGAATGTATTTGCGGACCTGGGTCTTGAAATATATTCAAGTTGTAAGACTTGGGAAAGATTGAAGCAGGAAGATCAGTCTCTAATATACAATTATTATAAAATGATAATCAAATTTGTAATTTAAAATATTTTTTATGCAGTTTGCTGTGAAAATTCCAGTGTCGTCAAATCACTGTTGTTTTCGTTATATTAATATAGATCAGTGTTTCTCAAAGTGTGTCCCGCGGAACCCTGGGGTTCCATGAAAACAAGCCAAGGGTTCCGAAAAAAAATTCACGGTAGGTGAAAATATTCTAGCGTTCAAAAGGAAGGTGAAGTTTTGGATTAGTTGTAGGAATCGCAGAGATCTCGAATGTTTTGAAGCTATGAAGGACATTTTGGAAGAAGATCTAAATACAAGTCACTATAACAAAATCGTTCCTCACTTGGAATGTCAGAATAAATCAACAATATTTCACGGATGATAATTTCAAAAAACTGGAAAATAATTCCTGGATGAAAAATCCTTTTGTTGTTATTGAAAAGCCATCCTCCTTTTCACACCAAGTTTATGAAAATTTTATCGAAATATCTTCAGATTCTTCACTGCATACAGCCTATAAAACGATGCCTTTGTCAAAATTTTGGTGTATTTTATGTGGCAAATATTCACACTTGACCCAGAAAGCTGTTTTAATTCTCTTTTACCATTTGCCACAAATTATTTGTGCGAGTCTGAATTCTCAACTTATGGTATTTATTGACAAAAAATAAGTACCGCAATAAGCTAGATGCAGAGTCGGATATGAGATTACAACTTTCATCAATAAGACCTGATATAAAATATATGTATAAACACAAAAAACAATAGGTATCATTCGTCGCATTGATGGCAATACCTATGAAAAATTGATCTGTTCGAAAATGTTTTTTTTCTTTTACTTACGGAAGTTTTGATTTAGTTACTGTTTAATATAGATATAGTGGGTGATTGTATAAATAAAATAATCAAAATATAAGACAATAAACGTAGTGTTTCTTAATTAATTCACTCCATATGTCCAATGTTCGCATAACAACGCTTCAATCACAATATTATCGGGTTCCACGTTCACCTTCCAAACGGAAAAGGGTTTCACGTTCGAAAAAGTTTGAGAAACAATGATATAATCCGAAATACCTCAAACAGTTCTCCATTCTCTAAATTAATATCGTTACTACTTATCTCCCTTGATCCCCTAGTCTTCAGTATTATTTTTCTCACTTCTATAATTACTATTCAAATGAAATAAATTCAATTAAGATCCCTAAAGCTTTATTTGTGTCACAACTTAATAGTTTTAAACACCAGTAACCAATTATTATAACATCACCATGTCATTTAGAGACTAAAATTTTCTTCTAATCTATCCCAAATCTTACCACCTAGAAGGAGGTTCTTCCAGACACTGTATCTCAATTTTTTTCGAATTCTTTTAAGTTCTATCACTCCCACATTCTCTCAAGCAAACAAGAAGTAAACTTAACTTATATGTATTACACCCTTATTAGAAAATAAATAAATAAATAACATTCTCCTGTAAAAGAAGCAATCGAAATGGAAATAGGATACTATGTACGTGAGGGTGGTCTTAACGATCAGAATGAGGAACAATTAGAATAATCTATTCTCTTTTTACTGAATGGACTTAAAATAGCGATTAGACTTGTATGGTAAGACAAGTTTCCTTCAGGAAAATTTATTTACAAAGAAAATAAGCTTATTCCAAGAAATTTCAGATACAATTGTGACCCACTGCGATAAATTATGAAGTACAGTTTTAAGTTTTTCGATTCAAATTAGAAGAGTTCTGATTTTGTTAAGAGAGAATGGTGTGGACCTTGGTGAAACATATTTAAATAATATAAAGAAAATTTAAAAAATTTAAGAAACTTTTAAAATTTAAAAACAAGCATTTTGTCTTTTATTTTTTATAAAACCTACCTAGAATTTTATATTGTTAAATTTTAAAAGTTTCTTAAATTTTTTAAATTTTCTTTACTTTATTAGAGGAGTTCGCCTAGATGTTAGACAATGCCAGAACATTACATAGGTATATTTGGGCATTTAATAATAGAACTAAAAGTGTCTTTGAAACAGACGAAATTTTTTTTATCATAAAAACAAATGTCTCTAGAGTTGACTCTGAGAGGCTGAAGGAGAATAGTAATATGACTATGAACTAGCAAGCTTAAAAATTTTATCTAACGATGTACAAAATACCAATTACATAAAAAAACGTAATTTAGATTCAAAATAATAATTACATTAGGCAAAAGTAGTTAAGATACTCGATATTATTTAAGTATTCACTAAATTCAGTAGTTTTCTCTAAAGAAATTTAATGAAAATCATGATTTATATAATTTTTACTCTATCAGACTAGTGGGCTTTAGATAATTTCTTTTGGGAATTCTATAAATACAATTTTTACTTTATCCATTGTATTTACTTTTATAAAAAAAATATTCCTCTTATATGGATTTAAATTCCCTCTTCTCTCTGGACCTAGATACCTGGGAGAAAGAGATAATAAAGCTGGTGCAAAATTTTGAGGTTTTACACTAAATAACTAAATCCTAATTATTATTATTAGTAGTAGAGGTTTTAGTAATTATATGTATAAAAACTTTAAAAAATAAAATCTGTTTAAAAAAATGATCTTTCGAAATTTTTGTAATTTGGCTTTAGATAAAAATTACCACAAATAAATATTATACTACTAGTAATTATTTTCATTTTCTGTTACTGATTACAAGTTACCAATTACACTTACTCGTAACTGATAATAGTTCATCCCTACAAATGCCCACATCAATTTAATATTTCTAAATTTTTACTTTACCATACAAATCAAACCTCAAGTATTGTAATCGTGCATGGAAAAAGTGTTTTTTGCTTCGTTTTTTCGAAATATCTCAAAAACGGCTTAAAAATTTTGATTGAAAAAATTGGGATAAAGCATGGCGTTTTGGTCTACAAAAAAGCCCTAATAAGTGAACATCGAAAAAAATTATATTTTCCGAGATAATAAATGTTTTGTCAAAATATTAAATTGTATATTGATAGCAAAGAAATAAGAGTTGATAATTGTAAATATTTGGGTATCTATATAGACTGTCATATGAGATGGAACTATCACATAAATCAAATTATCAAGAAAACCATCTAAATAACATGGGGGTTTTAGCTTTGAACTAGCAATTTTTTTTTTGCCAAAGTATTGGTTCAAAAATTTTGAAACTCTGTAGACTTTATCCTTATAAGGGTAGCTATCTTTCAGAATTTTTACAGATTTTTATCGATTATAATTTTCTTCTGAGTAAAATATATAAAATTTAGCCTTGATACTATACTATTTTTCGATCTTTGAGGCGTTTGCCTAGAGCAAGCCGCTGAGAGCGTCTGGTGATAGTAATTGTAGGTCACTAATACTATCCTGTATGACATATTAAAAAACTATCTTTGTTTCTATGACGTATATTAACCCATTTTTACACCTCTTCGGTAGCTGATATCTGTCAAAGACCCCCTCACCAAAGTTAGCTAATACTCATACGTGATAACCTACTATAGTACCCACCCATAGAAAAAATCTTAAGCTTTATACTTTGACGTAGTTCTGAGGTCGCTGGGATCTTGGTCTATTGCAATTGTTTGTAAAATTAAATCATTATTAATTTTAATCCGGTCCTATGTACAGTTGACTTGTCAACTCTATAGGCCACGACATATTGTATGTTGTGTATTTTCTGGATAAATAAATAAATTAAATAAAATAATGTTAGTTAGTACGTTAGTATGTGCGTGCGTTACCAAATTTTTGTGGTCGCTCTATTTTAATGATAATATACTTATATAATCTTAATAATAACAATTTCTCCTTCCATCAAATTTCATTTTCCATCCTAATCAAGCAATAAGGAGTCTCAACCATTTTCATCCCGTTTCCATTTTTGGTATTGTCCTACAAAAAGAGCCGGCCGATTGTGATAATAATTGCATTATCCATTGGGTTAGCAGACGTAAACCTGAGTCGTGAATTGTCTTTACCAGTCATCATGCTCTTGCGAATCATTATCAAGTGCCTGATGCAATATTATTAACAAACAAATTGATGGATAATTTCGCCTACGGGTTTATTATTTCCAACTTTCTTTCTTATTCCGAACAATGTCAACCTGATTTGCACATTTTTTACGTAGGCATTATTATTCTTTTTGATATTTATGAGGACATGTTCTAAATTTTAAAAAATATTAAAAATCAATATAACCTATTTAAAATTACTTTATGTAAATAACATACTTAAGATTTTGTTTTTTATTTGCTGTGAGTTAAGATTTGTTTGCTTACATTTTTATTTCTATTATGAAAGAGGAAGGTGAAGGACTTCAGGCCATTCATAAGACCTTGTTTATCACTTGCCTTAAATAAATGCATATTCTTTTTTTGGCCTAGTGTCCATTTAGCCAGATCCTCTGTAGTTATGCTACTTTTTATTTATGAATATATATATTTTTAATTTGGTTAATTTTTTAGATGTTTACATAGAAAAGGTCTCGTTAAAACTAGTTAATTATTAGGCCTACTGGCAATGAATTCTTTGCAATTCTCTTATTAATAAAAGAGTTGTGAATCTTAGTATCACCGTTCTTCGCGACCCAGATTAATTCTCGTGGAATGCAAGCAACACGATTGTAAATGGAATATCTGTATTAATACTTAAGTTAATTAGCGTCTTTATTCCATCACAGAACTGCTTACTCTCTTTCATAATGCCTATAAATTATCAAGTATTACGAGGAGGAGTTGAGAAATAAGTTTCCCCTGTCGACTGTGGTCAGAGTTGTGTATGAAAGTCAAAAAATGGAATGAGACATTGAAGATATAACAAACCTTTATTTTATTATTCTCGTACGAGTACGTTGAGACATTTGTCATATCGCTTGATAAGCTTCAAAAAGTCCTCCAAGAAAAATTCAGGGCTTTGCATATGGAAGAAGCGTTGAACGGCTATGGGCGAAAGGCGACACAGCAGGAAAACGCGCAAGTCACCGATACACCGATACATTCAGGGCAAACATCCGTCATCACCTGTCCGAAAGAAGTTCAAGACAACTCCCTCTGCAGTGCTCCTCACAGTTTTCTGGGACGCCCAAGGAGTTTTGTTGCTGGACTTTTTGGAGGTTGGAACCATCAATGCTACGCGCTACTGTGACACCCTGTCGAAATTGAAAGAGGCGATTCGGAAAAAGCGGCCTGGCCTTCTCACATCTGGCGTTCTGCTGTTGGATGACAATGCCAGACCACATTCGGCGAGGGCAACACAAAACCATATTGCAACTCTTGGTTGGGAGCGCCTACACCATCCGCCATACAGTCCTGATCTCGCACCAAGCGACTTCCATCTGTTTCCGGCTTTGAAGACAAATCTCGGGGGAAGGCGCTTTGGAAGCAATACGGAAGTGAAACAAGCCGTTCAACGCTTCTTCCGTATGCAAAGCCCTGATTTTTTCCTGGGGGGCTTTTTGAAGCTTATTAAGCGATATGACAAATGTCTCAATGTACTTGGTACCTATGTGGAAAAATAAAGGTTTGTTATATCTTTAATGTCTCATTCTATTTTTTGACTTTCATACACAACTCTGACCACAGTCGACAGAGGAAACTTATTTCTCAACTCCTCCTCGTAATTTCTAATGAAATATAAAGTCAAACACAACGTTAAAGTCTCATTTGCGAGAATCCTAGATTTCGAAATCAAATTATTCGTCAAATGGTTTATTCCTAAAGAGTGAAATTTCATTTCTGTTTATATCTGCATAGAATCCTACAATTTTCAAACTTTGAAGACCTTCAATTCTGACCCCACTACTCAATATTTATAGAATCAAAAACTTATCTCGTAAAGGTACTATTTTGCTGCGATGTATCTTAAACATTGCTCATGCAAGAATCCCGACTAGGTGTGTTGAAGCTTCTTGCATTCTTATCATAATAAATATTATCATAGGCTTAGAAGTTAAATTTTCAAAATGTTTCTACGTTTCGCAGTCTATTTTTCTGCTTCCTCAAGCAATATTTAACTTAACCTCCTCATAAAAGGTAATTTATAGTTCATTACACCAGATGTCGATCACAATTAAAACAATTGACTCAGCAAAACAATGACATCCTTTCCTTTTTTACAAAATCCCAATCGTATTATTAGACCTAACTGATACAGATAATAATATTATTAAATATAATCGACATTTGGTGTAATGAACTACCTATATATTACTTTTACGAGGAGGTTAAGTTCAAATATTGCCTGAAGAAGCAGAAAAATATACTGTGAAAAGTAGCAACATTTTGAAAATTTAACTTCTAATTTTGTTTCAAGTCCAAGAACCCAATAACCAGCCACAAATAAAAATATTCATCATGAACGAAAACAACTCCAAATTATCATAGACTTTTTAGCTCTCTAAACGTTATATTAAATTGTATTAATATTTTATAATTATAATTAATAATGTTGTTAGAGTTCGTGGCTGTGATGAAACTGTATTAGATAAAGGAGAAGGTATCAATTAACTGAAGATGGTCAAATAAATTCAGGCCGAAACGTTTTATTCAGGGTGTTTTATTGAACCCAGCGTATCAAACTTTGGCTGATACCTCCTCCTTCATCTAATATAATTAATAATTATTATTATAGGGTGAACAAATAAGATTTTCAAAATTTTCGATTCTTTTATGAAGCGCAAACTATTATGTGAGAAAGTATTAACTCTGTTACATTCTTAAAATAAAAAATGAGAGAATATTGAAATCGAAGATATTTATGAAGTCGGGTCTCGAAAGATAACAAATTCCATCCTTGAAGATAAACGAACTGAGGATCGACTTGTCACGATTTGTTTCCAATCCACTTAAGACAAATCGTGTACATGGCGTAAATTAAGTTTTTGGCAGGATTATTGATATTATTTTTATAGAATGGTAGTAACTCTAAAAAGAGAAAGGAGAAGAACTTAATTCAGCAATATTTTCTCATAGATGCAAATACTTTCTAATAAACTGTTTAAATTTCTTTTGAATTTCTTGAAATTCGTGTTATGGATAAAAGTAATTCGTTTACAAATCACATCTCAAAAGTATATATATTTTTGTTGCATATAACTCGACCTTGACATTAACCTAAATTACTGAGTTCGTTATCGTTATGTATTATTTTTTTAGAGAAAACTTTCCAAGTTTAAGAGTAACTTTCAGGAAGGAAGAAATATCGTTTCCAGTAGATATCCTCGTTTTTAAGTGCTCTTTTACACTTTTATTGTCTTTCTAAGACATCCTTGACACGTTTTTATCCGAAATGCTTTTCACTCGTGGAATAAGGGAGCTTCTCTTCTGACCAGATGGTCTAATCCGTGTCACCAACACCAACATTGGCAACCAACTGGCTAGTGTGATCAATTTTCTCTTGTGAGAGACAATGGAGGTCAGTCGAGACACGAGCTCTGATCGAAACACAGAGAGAGAGAGATCATGATGATGATGATGATGATGATTCCTCTTCTCTCCTGAGCAAGTGCGCTGATTCCGGCAAAACGCCTCTCTCATTGCACATTCTCTATGCCTGTGTGTCTTCGACTATCGTTAAGGAGATTTTGAACTCGTAGCTTGGATGTTCCACTTTCTAGTCACACCCAGACATTGTCGGAATTCAGGAAATTGATCTTCGGAGTTTCCTTTAGTAAAAAAAAATATATCTCTAATAATAATAATAATGAAATATCATTCTAATCGGATCAGATTGGAAATATTAAATGAAATGCATTATTCATTCAGAATATTGAAATGATGAAGAAAACGATAATTCGTGATGGTGGAAAATAATTAAGATATAATTTTAAAATCTTTTGGAATATTTTATAATGACATATATTAAGAATATTATATTTTTATCAAGTTTAACATATTTTTCATAAGTGGAAATCATTAGAAATTATGTTCCTACGTTTTCTTCATCATTTTAATAAATTCTGTGTGTGAGAATGTCACTTTTTTTTCTATTCGTTCCCTCAAAAATTCATAAATGATTAAGATAATGATCTCTCAAAAAATATAAACATTAAATGATGAATGGAATTACAAACGATGAAGTTTTTGATAAAATTAAAGAAAAGAGAACATATTCGGATAGAATAGAAAGAAGAGAAAAGCTCATATGATTCCTCACATGAAGAGACATCTGGGAATAGCCCCCACATAAAATTTTGGACCCGGGGCCCAAAATCTAAAGCGGGCCTCTTATAATGAAAAAAGTATCTACCTATGTGTTTTTTATGAAGTGGAAAATGTTGGTCAGAATGGTTTTTATTTTTTGTTATTTCGCCAATCGATGTGGTCTTGTGTTTGTGCATTGTTATTTTAATGAAAAAAATATAGTGCCTGAATAAGGTCCTAAAAATAAAAATTAAACTAAACTACAATCACATACATTTTTACTTTCCAATGATCCTAAGGGTAAACATGTAAATCTATGAATGAAAGCAAAAAAAAAAAAATTAATACACCTGAACCCCCCTTTACGGGGACTATGCACCTAGGATTGCCTAGTGTTATTTTAGAAGATGGGGTGAGAATGAAAAGAGGAAGACGAAGATTGGAGTATTTTCCCCAGATAATGAACAATATGGGATAGCTTCTTCTTCTTCTTCTAGTGCTTAATCCGCTCGGCTAATGTTAGTTATCATCCAAGCTATAATGGTTTTGTTGACGGCTGTACGAAACAACTCTAACGAAGTCTTCCCGAACCATTGCCTCAGATTCTTTAGCCATAATGTTCTTGTTCCTGGTCCCCGTATGGGATATAGGACTTAGAAAAGTTACAGTTTGCTTGGGATAGAGTGGAGGTGGCTGGCTGTTTCAAACTAACAAACCAGTCTTAGCCTTGTATACTCTATAGTGATAATATAGTTGCTTTCATGAAAATAGTAACATTGACTTGGAAAGGGAAGCGTTAGAGCGGAACCGTCTTCAGCCCTGAAAACGACAACAGTAGCTTCGGTGTTGATCAGGTCAATGCTACAATTTTCATGACGCTAACTATATGTATTAGACTCTTGGCGAATCGTGGATTAAGTAATATCAAAGATAAAAAACCTTTTTAAGAGCCAGAATCCATTATTTAATAAGACAGACAGTTTATGTGATCAAGATTTTTTTTAATTATGATTAGTTTTTGCCAAAATTTCACAAATCTTGGATTCTTTGTTTAACTGGCGTTTAACACTTGATCAAGACTGAAAGTACTAGTCACAAGATTTATTATAGTTTTGACTAGATTAGACATTTTATTATGAATTTGAATTTTTCGAAATGATGACGTTTCATTTCAATATCTAGAACAATTCCTAAATAATATAAATGTCAAAGTTTAAGTTTGATTCTCATAATACTTGAAAATGACATTGAAAAAAAAAGTAGCTCAATGGTTTTATGTTTGTAAAGAAAATCCAAATATCTTTTCTCATCATTATTCGTGGGCCACACTGAAAGAATTTAATCTCTAATATTAAACGACCGGAAAATCTTAAAAAAAGACATAATGATTTCTTTCCGACTTGACTCCCTGTTTGATGATGGTTCTATCACTGAAATTTACCTATCAGTCCGTCAATTTCAAATTTAATCCAGACACACACTCAAGCTGAAATTAATCCTTCCGAGACTTTTTTTTAGTTCAGTTGATTCTCCTTTTTTTCCTAATACAGATTAATCTCCGATAATTGAGGGGAGTCCGACCGGTATTCAAATCTCGGTCAGGATACATCAATTTTCACTTGAAAATTACATTTCGTGGATTAAAAGATACTTTGCTAAAGTCAAGGCCATTAATCGTGATGTAAAATGTATGGATATTTTTTTCATTTGAACGTTCATGAACGATGTTAATAAATTTCCTCAGATAACCATCAGAAATTAGCAATGAAAAGATAAGTATTATTTAGGTTATTTTCTTATAGAAGAGATCTAAAAAAATAATTTTATTAGTCGTGTAAATTTAACGTTTATTCATGATTAATTAAAAATCTAATATAAAAACATAGTTTGAAATTGGCTTTATAAATTATTATAATTAAGATAAAAATCTAATTGATTTGATGATAAATTGTAGATATACTTGCTAAATTAATGGTTAAAAATCGTATTTTAAAACGATATAGCTACATTATTAATATTTTTGACCTATATATGTAAAAGAGGCGAGAAAAGAGTTTAAAGACAGGATTTAGATTACCGGCCTATAATCTATCTAATCATGCATGTCTTTAAAATTATAAACAGGTTTTTTTTTATACATATTTGTTATGAATATTTTTTTTTAAATTAGTATTTTAGATAAATATTTGATTAATTAAATATAAGTATCTTTAATCTCTATATATAAGAGCCAAAGCACTCACACATCTACTCACTGATGCATCTGAAAAACGAATAGAGATAAAAACATAAAGTTTGATAGAAATAGAACTATTGTTGTAAAATTTTATATTTTGATGGAAAATTGTCTAATTTTAAAAATCTTGACCTGGGTGTTTTTACAGGAGGTAACAGAAAATGAATTAAACTTGTTACTTTCACTTATGGTGCGTTTACTTTGGAGCTATGAAAAACAACAAGAGCAAAGATAAAAAGCAGTGACAAAAGCTAGACGAAATTCTTTTCATTTATGTAGTGTTTGCATTGAAGGTGTTATAATGATAAAAGTTACATTATTTTTTTATTCAAATGAAATTTAAAAAAATTATCGACTCCCAAGAAAAAATACATTTTCTAGTGCTTACTAAAAGACTGTAATGTCAAAAGTACGAGAACATGGATTATCTGTAGAGCCTATTTTTAATCACATTTTAGAAAGTTTGGTCGTTTTTTGAAGAATAAGACCATCAAAATTTGTAGGGTGTACAAGACTTTATAACAGCCTAGACTCAAAAAATCATGAGCAGTAAATTTTATAGAAATGAATTTTATAATTTTGAGTTATTTATTGGTTGTAGATAGCACATTAAATCAAGGGTTTCGGTCAGCTAGGCCAACTAAAGTATATATTCAATTTTTTTGAAAAATAGCTCAAATGATTTTTTTAAATTTTTAATATTAAAATCGAAAATTCGACTTTTTTTTATTGAATGATTATGAAAAAAGTTATATAAATTTGTTTTAAAAATAAATAGAAACTTTTATCTGAATTTAGAACCTGGACATAATTTTTGTGGACATTTTTTTTTTAATCAAAATAAATAATAAACAAATTCACTTTAATTTTTAAGATACTTGGTATACCTACTAGGTGGAATTCACTCATTAATATTTTTTTCACTTATTCGTGCTTAGATTTCTGAAACAGGGAGAAAAAAATATTTTTAAAAATGATTTGTTTATCTGTCTGTTTTTGGATTACTAGATTATAATACTCACAGAACAGAGGGGTTTCCGTTTTTACTTAAATTTTTGTATTTGTAAAACAAACAACTGATTAGATTTTGAGAGATTTTTTTATAGCATTGTAAATTTTTACATGACTGTTTTAATTCTGAGTTTTTCTTTTTTAGAAGCTCTCATCTATAATTGAATCGGTCATTTCAAAAACCACCTAAGTCACACAATCAGAACTTTTAAGGAATCAAACTTAAGTCACTGACGGGTCGTTTAAGTAATGAACGACGAGTTTAGGGTACTATTTGAAGAGGAAGGAATGTACTGACGTGCATGGTCTTTACTCAGATTATGGGTTTACCTTTAAGAAAGTGTCCCCGACAAAAAACATGTTTGGAAAAATCTTGACTTATGTGGTTTTTGAAATGACCGATTCAATTATACATTCTAGCAAATTTGCGTTTTATTTAGTTCTTCTTTCTTACCGCTATCTAATATCCACACTCCTGTATAAATTCCTCTCCTATTTTTTCCAACCTTCCCAATCCATTACCACCTGGCCCATAAATAGCTATGAAATATTGCATAGACCTAAACACGTTGTTTTGATGGCTCGAGGGAAATATGATCTCTCACTAAGAGACAATTGAAATCTATTGAAACCGTTCAGATAAGATTTATTCTGTTGAATTTGTGTCATCTACACTCACACGACTTTATCAAATACATTTAAGGAAATAGGATTTTGATTTCTGTCGTGACATAAAATCCAGAAAATAAATAAATAATTTTACATTACTCCACACCTCTTATATTTAGCCATACCTCATTAACCTAAAATAAATAAAATATTATTATAAAACTACAAGGATCAATCGATCAGCGCGGACTGATTGGTTTAATTAGTAAAAGCCACCACTACCATTTGAACCTTTGTATTTATTTAAGAAATAGGCATTTGATCACCTTAGCAATTTCTAATAAAACTGTGGCTATATCCCAGATAGCACACTCGCTGTTTAAGATGTCTTATTCAGCTCTTATTGTCTTCAAACTGTCTTTAAAATGTCTAGAAGATCTTCTAGTTTCTAGAAAACATCTTCTAGACCGAGTGTGCTAACAGGGATGTTGTTTAAATTTAGAATCACTAGACCCCGAAATTTTATAAAATAAGATTTAATTCTTTTAATAAAATATTTTAGTCAGATTCACCAGGTCTTTAGCCCAGATTTATTTTCGAAATTCGGGTTTACTTACCGAGCGAGTGAATACATCCTTTATGAAATGTTATAAAAATTATACCCAAAAACTCAGATTGTGCAATATTTTTTTCCTTATCTACAAATAGATAATTTTAGTTAAAATATCGTTTAGTATGTTTCGCGAATCAACCAGTTTTGTTTGTTAAATTAGAAGAAAAAGTAAAGATAGGTAAACTCTTTTAAAATTCTATCGACTTTGCAAATTTCAATCTGTGGATAGTTTTGGATAAATTCTTGTTGAAACTTGGCACAACGCTGCAGCTTATTATTCCAAGGGTTTTGATTCAAAATTCAGCTTATTCCTTCTATTTTTCTGCAATTTTCATTTAAAAATTTTAAAACTAGAAATCCCAAAATATAATTAATTATTATTTTTGAAAATACAAACTTTTTGCCACCAGATTGTTGATCTTTCTTCGATCTTCTGTTCTTGAGATAATAATATTATATACACACAAATTGAAAATTTTTTGATGAACACTTAAATAATGAATAATTTTTGTAAAGAATATAATTGTTTGGTAAATTTTAAACTACATTATTCAAAATCAGTTGTCTACCTTGTGTTGACCTTAATGAAATTAGCAATAGAACCAAATTAACTGCGAGGATGCCAGGTTGCGCCAATTCAGGCTGTAACTTACCTAAGGGTATACACAAAAATTGAAAATTTTGTGATGAACACTTAAATAATTAATACTTTTCTTAAAGAATATATTTGTTTGGTAAATTTTAAACTACATCATTCAAGGTCGGTTGTGTGAAATTAGCAATAGAACCGAATTAACTCCTAGGAGTGCCAGGTTGAGGCCATTCAGGCTGTAACTTTAGGATACACAAAAATTGAAAATTTTGTGATGAACACTTAAATAATGAATACTTTTCGTAAAGAATATAATTGTTTTGTAAATTTTAAACTACATAATTCAAGGTCGGTTGTGTGAAATTAGCAATAATACCGAATTAACTGCTAGGAGTGCCAGGTTGCGGCCATTCAGGCTGTAACTTTAGGTGGCTGGACATATTGTATATGTGATGATAATCCATATGTACAGAGCTTTATAAACCGACTCTAATTAAGTTAAATAAACTATCGAAATTAATTTGAACTGAATTATTAAAATACATAAAATAATAAAAATCAATTTGAAAGGGCTAATTTTTTTTCCTTTAAACTACAGACGATTAAGATAATTCTCACCATTATTATTGTTATATATTATAAGAGTAATAATACTATATAATCGGAGTGAAAAAAAACACACTAAGAAAAAGATCTTTTAATAAGATCGAAAAGACAATAGGGAAGGAGAGAGACCTATTTTCCCACTGAACGTAATTGTATTCTTATATTATTATTACTATTATTATCCAAACAAGATGCTTTATGATTTAATCGGTGATTTCAACGAATAATGATTAAATGATGGATTCGTGACAGGATCATTATCGCTTGTCAATAATAATGACATGACAGCAATGAAAACGAAATCAATATCATGAGCCAGGCGAACTAATTTTTTTTTTAAATGGAACATTAGCAAAATGCATTATTACTTGTCAATTAACAGTTAGGTATGGGACAGACGGAGTAAAAAAATCATTCATAAATTAAGTTTATGCTATAACCACATACCATAGATTAGTATTCTTTATTGATATATACTTATTATGAATGAATGACGTTACAACCACTAATTCTTGAGTTGTTTTGAAGTAAAAAAAACCTCATCTAGTATTTTAATTAACTCCTGTGTAGTTACAATATGTTTGGTTGACTATCTCTTGGGCCAGAGCTTCCCAAACTGTGCACCGCGGGTCCCCGGGGAGCCGCGGCCTCTTCATAGGTGCGCCGCAAAGCTTAATATGGTAATTAATCGATGCAAGGCATTTGGCCTAACTAGACAAAAAACAAAGTGAGAAGCTAAACATTTATTTATTATTAATTTTTATCTCATAATTACGATTAGACATGCATAAACCGAAAAAATTTAACTTTGACTCCCTCGAAAAAATATGGAATATTGTTATAATATGGTTAGGGGTTGGTAAATAAGATATATTATTTAATACAAGGTTTATTGAGAATAAGTACAGAGGAAGGGTAGCCAGATATGTGTCAGGCCTTTCGATCATATGTCATCCGTCCTGATTATCAGAAACACAGCGGTTAAGTATCATTATAATCAGGCCAAGCTTTGTTATTTCCGTAATTTCATAAGCCTTATGCTTCAGCATGAACTTATGTAACATGTAGAAAAGGCATATCCCAACAATATATACAAAGAGTCCACTATGGCCTGAATTTTTGATTTTCATAGAAAAATAAACTTTTAATTCTCAAGATATTTTTATCGATTCTAATACAAGAATATTTAGAGAGACGAAATACGGTATCTCTTTTGATATAAACCGCAAAAAAAACTTTGACACCCTTGAAAAAATCTGAAATATATCTGAATGTTTGATTTTCATAGAAAAATAAACTGTTAATTCTTGAGATATTTTTTATCGATTCTAACTAATACAAGAGTATTTAGAGAGACCGAATACGGTATTTGTACAATTAGTTAGAGTAGGGCGCCATGGAAAAATTTTAATTTAAAAAAGCCGCCTCGACTCGGAAAAGTTTGGGAATCCGTGTCTTAGGCGAATACTCAAATCAAAACAGTACAATTTAATATGCATTTTGTTTTGAGCTTAATCCTTGATGATCTTAGCAAAGACCATATTGATCTTAGTTTTAGGATTTATTTGCTTTTTATTAAATTTGTGGAGTTTTTCTTCTTCTTATTATTAATCTTCCAATTAGACACACGTCTGATCTTCCGATTTGTTTCAGCCTTCGGGATTGTAGCTCTCATTCCATCTCTTCTTTGGCCTGTCTCTCCCCCTGGGCAGAACGATCTTCGGGAGACTCTCGTCAGACATTCTTTCCATTAGATCAGCCCAATATCACCTTCGATCATTAACCTATTCAACTATATCTTTTATCCCGCTTCGCTTCCTTAATTTTCACTGTAGATCCCTCTTTTGTAAATAGTGATGAGCAGAATTGATCTTGGTCTTGCAGTTTTGGTCTTGTTCTTGGTCTTGCTTTGATCACCATTAATATTAATACTCAAAAACAAAATAATAATAATTTTTTTCTTATAAGTGATCAGGACTTTCTAAACATCCTATAGAAGACTTTACAAACACACACTCTGCCTATATTAATCAGTGATGAGCAGAATTGGTCTTGGTATTGCAGTCATGGTCTTGGTCATGCTTTGCTCAACACTAATATTAATACTCAAAATCAAAATAAAAATATTTTTCTTAAAGTGATCAGGACTTTCTAAACACCCTATAGAAGACTTTATAAACACACCCTCTGCTTATATTAATTGGTGATGAGCTTGGTCTTGGTCTTGGTCTTGCTTTGCTCATAACTATTTGTAAATACCTTTAATGTCAATATAATTGTAAAAATTATAATTGATGGCCAATCCCGTTTTTATATTAATTGACAGGAGTGAAGATAGCCGAAAAGATTTAAACTAGCGTTCTAATAAATTATTTTATTAGAAATTTATTCCTTTTATTATCTTTGAACTGCTATCAAATCTACATTAAGTATAGTGAATTATTTATGTAGGAATCGATGCTCTTAATAGTTTGGAACAGAAAACCAGATATTGAGGGTCAAAAATCCATTGTGGTCCTATGTACCCCCTGTCTTTCGCATACATAAGTCTCAGAGCTACTAATTTGAAACTTCAATGTCAAAGCCCCATAAAAAGGGCAAAATTAAACAAAAAAAAAAAAAAATAAATAAAATAAAAAAACCCCTGAACTGTCATGTAAAATGTTTACTTTTGGTAATATTTTTTATCATTCTCTGCACACGCCAGTTTATTTATTAACGTATATTCAAAATAATTTCATCACAGGGTCGCCAACACTTAATTTATTCCCCTTAAGTGTAATGTCAAATGTCAAATGCACCTGTCGCGTAACGTCTTCCCGAGTGTTTCTTACAATCCTCATTTCGGTTGTTTTTGGTGTAGTTGTTTGTGGAATGGCTTTCATTAATTATTTTCCTAAAATTTTTTGGGTTAATCCAAAACTTTTTTTTTATTAAACCTCTATTTTCTATTTCTTTTAAGCCAATTTGATTTAAATAATATTTCAGACCTAATTTTCTTTACTTTGATTGATATGATTTCTTATTTCGGAAATCATAATTATATTAATTTATTAATCCAAATGTTATTTTTGCGATCGCGCTCTCTTTCTCTTAATTGCTCAATGATAATGAGAAGATGATGATAGTAATGATGTTGATGTTGGACTATCCGGTTTTCCGTCGGCCCAATTATTAGAGCATGCAGCCAGAAGCCGTCAATGGGCGGATCCGATACCGGCATTGAATGACCAACAAGGACTAAGGGCCCCCTTGGCATTTTTCCTTAAAAGGGGATGATCCATCGAGCATGTGTAGGACAGAAGCCCCTCAATTAAACCGGGGGAAATTCAGATTGCTGGTCAAGTGCAACATTTGCCCCTAAAAGACGGATTTCAAGAGGGAGTAAGTAATAAGGCCTCTTCAGAGGCTAAAAAGAAGACACGTCATTTGACTCTTGTAACATATAAAAATGGATAATGAAGATGTTGATGGAAATTTTCAAGTTCCAAATTCTTTGATCATTTTCACAATCACAGAATAAGATTTACAAATAACGAAGAAAATAAATCCAATTTCTTTTTTCAAGGATGTATTCATGTATGAGACGTATTGCCAATGCCAAAAGAGAGAAAAAAAAAAAACTCTTCTAATTCGTGTATCTACGACATGTAAAAGTACTCTTTTTTATACAATTGAAAAACTGAGAAATAATATTGGAGTTGATATTTCTCAAATTTAATTGTGTTTGTTTCAACTGAAATATGAACATATATATATACATAGATTTCAAATTGGCAAGTTTTCCTTGAAGCGTAGGGATGAATATATAAAATCGATAACTTGAATTTTTGAAAATATTCACTCGAAAGCTAAAAACTGTTTGCGAGAAGTATGACAATTATGGAAGAATGTTGAATTAGGCTAAAATAAACATTTTGTTTAATAATAACTGAGAACTTTCAAACGTTAATTTTAGCCAAGATATAAAAATTAGCAATAATGATAATAAAATCGAAAAAATTATATTATATTGATTGCTTAAAAAATTAATTCTAAAATATGCCTATCTAATTAGAGATTAGTTCTAATGAATAAATAAATAAATTGACACGTTCTAATGTGGCCATCCACTTGACTTTACAATACACTTCTGGTTGAGTTTGATACAAGGGCCTAGATTTTAATTTTTTGACCCACCCCCCCCCCTCATTTTGGGAGGTTAGTTTTTGCATTTTTAGTCTTCTGGTAGGCCACTGATTATGTTTTCAAAATTTGGTTGAGTTTGTTCAAATGGCCTAGATTTTAATTTTTTGACCCCCCTCCCCCTAATTTTGGCTCCAAAAATTTTTTTTTCGTTAATATACGTTCATTTTATAGTATATTTCATTTTTCTTGTTTTTTAGTTTGAAAATATTATAATTTTAAATTTTAATTTAATCGCCCCTCCCCACCTTAATTTTGGGTCGATATGCACCAAAATCTGCTCAGCTCTTAATTTCAATGCACCAAAACTACGTGGGGAATTTGGTTTTGTTATTCACACTAGTTTTTGAGCTAGCTCGTCCACAAAATTTGGTAATGCACAGACTAACAACCTAACAGACATTTTGACAAAACAGTTATTATCTCAAAAAATATAATTTGTTCGGTGTTCACTTATAAAAGCTTTTTTGTAGACCAAAATGTGATGCTTTCGCCCAATTTTTCTTATCAAAATAGTTTAAGCCGTTTTTGAGATATAGAAGCGAAAAAAAAAACACTTTTTATGCACGAATACAATACTTGTCCACACCCTGTATGGTAAAGTAAAAATTGATATTTTTATGCATTTTCCACAAATATCTATTTTTGAATTTTTCGGGGGAATTTTGGATTCTTAATTAGTAATTTCATAAAGTTTGAATTATACAAGAAATCATGAAAATGATTTCTTGTCTACTATAAAAGTTCAATTAATTTCTTGATTAATAACAAAAAAAAAGAAATTTCCTACTCTAATTTTTCATTCATCTTTAGAATAAACTTAAAAGTCATGAAAACCATTAAAATCATTTCTAAAATCTATATATTTATAAATAATACATAATTATGACATTTAAAAGATGCCATGACAAATAATTTTTACATTAGCTTTATTAAATGATTTTTATTATTAATATTTACTCTACAATTAGAAATTGCTCCATAATTCTTTATATTCTATCAATTGCCATTGTATACGTTTTTCTATTCAATTTATTTATTTAGGCCACTTTATAAAGAAACAATACCAATCAAAGAAGAGAATATTAAATATTAGAAGAGGGTTAAATATTTATTGGAAAATATAATAATAGATATTAAATCCGGTTCAAATACATATTATATTAATTTAATTTACTTATTACTTATTAAAGCCTTTGGCCATATTGATTTATTTAATCATTTATTTTATAATAAAACAAATAATAGGTAATTTTAAAAATCATTTTCAAAAAAAGAGAGAATAAAATTGAAAAAAAATTTCTTGTCGAGAGTAGCAGAGTTGTTGATTCCTAAGAGGATATCAATGAGGTTGTCTTCTGCTTGATGCAAATAAACATAGACCTGTTATAATACCTATGTATAGCGAATTTCTGACTGAAGTCTCTAGGAGTAATAAAGTTTTTAACTGAATAAATTTCTGACTGAAGTCTCTAGGAGTAATAAAGACATATTAAACAAAACATAACTTGCTATGATTTGCTTACAACTTACCATAGAATGGTCGCAAATTATGAGTCTTTAGTGAGCAATTTTTAATTTTATTTTATCCGAATTAAATAATTTTAATTAAAAAAATGAAATATCAAGAGTGTTAAAGGGAGTTAGGCAAGGTGCAATTTTTTAAATTTATATGTCTTTCCTTTTCTATTTCAAAATAAAAATACTCAATTTCAAATTGAGAGCTAATAAATTTACTTGTTGTAGTAAACACTGACACGATTGATTCATTTTTACAATCCCTATAGTAATAGGTAAGCTAGTTTGAAATAAATCTTGTTTTATCGTGTATAATACTGTTATTGTTGCAATAAATTACTATTTGAAGGAAACAATAAAAGAGTGTGTCTTCTGCTGAAATTATAAATTTTATTTATAACGATGACTATTTCAAATTTCAAAATAATTATTCGAATTTATTAATTTCTAATTTGAAGTTGAAAAGGTTTAGTTTCCATTTGAGGAGTCAAAAAAGTGTGTAAGTACTCTGGTAGTAGACTATGAAATCCATAACAGTGAATCCAAACATTAATAATGAAAATTTAATTCATCATAAGGGGCCGCCCATAAATTACGTCACTCGAATTTCAAGATCCCTCCACCTGTGTCCCATTCTGTCACATTTTCATTGAACCCCCACTGTATTGTGACGTCACACTATCACTTTTATACTTTATAATTTAGTAATTGTAGATTTTTTTATAAATTAAACTTAACTAAAGCGATTTATAATATATTTTAAGTTAACTTTATTATTTTTATTCATATCATGAAATCTAAAAAAATATATTAAAGGAGACAATAGTGTCTTCTGCTGAAAAAATAAATTTTTAAATTTATTTGATTTATAACGATAAAAATAAAATATTTTTCCAACAGAAACTTTCAAATTAACTAAAAAATATATTTGAAATTTTTTTTTAAATTTTTAATTTGAATTTTGTGACATCACAATTTTTAAGATCTCCGGGCCCCCTGTTACATTTGTCACAAATCTTTAATGCTTCCTCCGCCTTAGTGTGTGACGTAATTTATGGACGGCCCCTAACTTAAAATTGAATTTTTTATTCACTAATGGAAAATATGCCTTGTTTTACAAATTTGAGTTTTATAAATTTATAAAACACCTAAGTAAATGATATTTTGGAATTGAGTGGCTATTGATGAGGCAGTCCAAAAAAGAAGACTATCTTTTTATTGAAGGAGACAATAAAAGAGTGTGTCTTCTGCTGGAATTATAAATTTTATTTATTTATAACGAGACTATAGTTTCGAGGGCTTTGCCCTCTTCATCAGTCTATTACAATGGATTCACAGGAATTAATTTATGATTCATAAATTCATTTCATTCAATTTATGATTCATAAATTCATTCCTGTGAATCCATTGTAATAGACTGATGAAGAGGGCAAAGCCCTCGAAACTATAGTATCGTTATAAATAAATAAAATTTATAATTCCAGCAGAAGACAACTCTTTTATTGTCTCCTTCAATATATAAAAATTCTGCTACTCTCGGCAAAAAACTTTCAATTTTATCTTTTTATTCATAAACCGATGTTTCGGAGGCTATTCCCTCCTTCTTCAGGGTTTTGAAAAGTCTGTTAAGGTAATGAAATACAATATATTATATTGTTACTGTCATTGAAAGAGGAGACAGTGGGGAATGTCGCATTGGATTTCCTTCACTGACTTTTCAAAACCCTGAAGAAGGAGGGAATAGCCTCCGAAACGTCGGTTTATGAATAAAACGATAAAATTGAAAGTTTTTTTTGCCGAGAGTAGCAGAATTTTTAAAATTATCTTCTTTTTTGGACTGCCTCATCAATATCCACTCAATTTCACTTACCACTCCGTCTCCAAAAATTACTTCGATATTTTGGAATTTTATCTAAAACTCAAAAACAGAACACACAGCAGCATTAACAAATTGAAACCTTGCAAATCTAATTATTTATGAAAATAAATACCACGTTATACATGCTAATATTTGTATGCAAATAATGTCTCGAAATAGGAATGTTTAAATAAATGTATTGCTAATCACCTCACTAATAGACCTTTTGCTCTATATTTCTTTCGAGTATATACGTTTTTTTTCCTTTTAATCCTCCTCATAAATTTACATCTTTATATTGAATTGTATAATAAATAAAAAAGGCGATGTTCATGGTTACGAGCTAAGCATATGAATGAGGTGTTTCTGGTGGCTGTTTGCCTATTTCGCCTTGACGAAGAGAGCGGCCGGAGTTGCTTCTTCTTCTTTTCTTCAATCAGGGTCAAGGCATTTCTAGGTTTTTCGGGCTGCGGTGAGTGAAGATAATTATAGGGCGACTATACACACACACACAGGCATACAAACTAACACATGGGTAGAAAAACATACACAGGTTGAGGTAGACACTCTTAAGATGGCTAGAAACGGAAGAACGTTCCGATGACTTTCAGAAAAACGGATATTATGTTGACGCTTCGGAGAAATGTAGAAAATACTTCCGAGTAATCCTTGATGATTTTTTATCTTTTCTCACATGTTATAGTCAATTTAATTTTATTGTAAGATTTTTTCATTATATGTTATTATAATATTTCTACTTTCTGCATTTAGAAAACTTTATAATCATCTAGTTATATATTGTATTATACCTGTATTTAAATAGAAGGTAGTTAGGATATTATTTTTTCTTGGGTAATTTTAATTAGTATCTAAATATTGTGGAAAATGTAATTAATTAGTAATTTTATTCTTTTACTTTGAACTTATAATTGAAAAAATAAAAAATTGAAGTATGTGACCGAAAAACGGTTGTTGGGAATTTCTCATTAAAGAAACTTTCGGAATGTCTAAAATTAATATCAATTACTAGATTTTAAATATTGGGCTTGATATAACTGCTTCCAAAATTCTACATTCCTTTAGTCTCCAAAATCTGTAAAAAATTTTCTTTTATCGTACCGTACCAACATTTTGAAATAATGAAACTCATGGAACAAACGAGAAAACGTGCCCAATCTAAAAGTCGAGAATGAGAAAAAGAAAGAGAAGGAACATTACTCATTCTAATCACCTATGATGATAAGAACCTAACTTTTCTTATTAATACAAAAAATAAATAAATAAAATAAACGCCAAACTTATTTACTGCCATCAAGTAACGAAGGAAAACAAATTAGTTACATCAGAGTCTTTGGAAATATTAAGAAATAGAATGTGCATACAGAAAAAAGGAAACCCTATCGAAATATCTATTACTCCTACCCGCATCCACAGATACCTTCGACTCCTACCCAATCCCTAAATTTCTTCTTATTTTCATCATACAATGGTCCCCCGCGGACTACAGAGATTGTACCTTTTTGGTGCAACTTCTTCTTGTATCAATATCATTATATAAAAAAAACTCCTACCACACAGCTCTTAGAAGATTATCTCTTGTGCTCCACGGATCCCAATCCTTTCAATCGTTGGAAGTATGTTTATGTCTTCGTGAACTATAGAATTATCTAAGCTTAACGATAACAACGCCAGTCTTATATCCCAGTAGAATGGTTGCAATTGAATTCTATACCCAGAGAGTCGGACGCATCCTTTTGGACTAGTTAAACACTCCATATACCATATATTTAGCATATCGTCAACTAGGGCGCAAATATATATGAGGCATTCGAAAGCAGAGTGGACCATCCCACTTTTGGTTTGTTACGAGAAATCCAGCGAAATAGAGGTAAAGGTTCGAGGCAACAGTGGTACCTCCTCTGTAATCTAGAAGGACGTTTAAAACTAAGTTTGAGCCACTCTGTCTATTTAGTTTTATCAAAAACCTACTTGATTATAGAGGTTTATCAGCGAAAATGAGATTTCTGGGTTGGTCCACTCTGCTTTTGAACGCCTCATATATTCTTATAAAAATTCTATTAGTAGCGATTAGTTACATCAGTGTTTTGTAAAATAAACAAATTTAAGAAAAAATAAACTGCAACGGATCGTTGCTAAACTTTATCCAAATTCATTTGAAATATTAATATGTTTGTTCCTTTATTATTAATCAGATATCACTTGCAATTTGTAGTTCATATTGAAATTAATTCAAAAATATTTCTCATTTAAGAGTCGAGGAATAACCATTCTACATTGGATTTTTGACGTTTCGGTTTTTATTGGTAACCATTGCTGAAGACATAGAGGAATCGACTTAAAATCAAAAATAGCCATCGATTCTCATCTAATACTTGAGGAATAACAATTCTACATTAGGTTTTTGACGTTTCGATTATTATTGGTAACCATTGCTGAAGACATGGAGGAAACGACTTAAAATCAAAAATAACGATCGATTCTTATCTAATACTAGAGGAATAACCTTATTGAATTCCATTTTTGATGTTTTGACTATTAATGGAAACCTCTACTGAAAATGTAGAAGAATCGACTTAAAATCAAAAAGACTAAATTCTTTTTTGGTAAACAACTCAAGCTTGAGTTGTTTGCCATAAAAGAATTTAGTCTTTTTGATTTTAAGTCGATTCTTCTACATTTTAAGTAGAGGTTTCCATTAATAGTCAAAACATCAAAAATGGAATTCAATAAGGTTATTCCTCTAGTATTAGATAAGAATCGATCGTTATTTTTGATTTTAAGTCGATTCCTCCATGTCGTCAGCAATGATTACCAATAATAATCGAAACGTCAAAAACCTAATGTAGAATTGTTATTCCTCAAGTATTAGATGAGAATCAATCGCTATTTTTGATTTTAAGTCGATTCATCTATGTCCTCAGCAATGGTTACCAATAAAAACCGAAACGTCAAAAATCCAATATAGAATGATTATTCCTCAAGTACTAGATGAGAATCAATCGCTATTTTTGGTTTAAAGTTGATTTCTCTATGTCTTCAGGAATGGTTACTAATAAAAACCGAAACGTCAAAAATCCAATATAGAATGGATATTTCTCAAGTATTAGATGAGAATCAATCGCTATTTTTGGTTTAAAGTCGGTTTCTCTGTCTTCAACAATGGTTACTAGTAAAAACCGAAACGTCAAAAATCCAATATAGAATGATTATTCCTCAAGAACTAGATGAGAATCAATCGCTATTTTGGTTTAAAATCGATTTCTCTATGTCTTCAGCAATGGTTACTAATAAAAACCGAAACGTCAAAAATCCAATATAGAATGATTATTCCTCAAGTACTAGATGAGAATCAATCGCTATTTTTGGTTTAAAATCGATTTCTCTGTCTTCAGCAAAGGTAACGGATAAGAAAACAACGCAGTTGCTATGGTTACTCATAAAAATTCCTCCCAAATTTTTAGCATTTCACAGAGAGAAGCCTATCCATTCTTACTTAAGTTAGGTTAAATGAGGTATATTAAAACGATCAAATGAATAAATTTAAATTTTTTTTTAAAAGTACTATCTTACTTTAGAGTAAAGTACTTTAAAATATAATTTTACTAAAAACTTTATTTAACCTTTTTTGTGGTCCCCAAGGTACTTAATTAGGATATTAAATTTCATCAAAATTGGTTAAGTCATTTTCAAAATATTTAGAAAAAAATAAAAAAGTACCGAAATAAAGTACTAATGTTTGTGGGCCGATATGTACCAAAAACTAATCAGCGCTTCATTTTGTTAAACTAATGGTAGGTTTTCAATTTCATTTCAATCGGTGCAACGGTGTGGAAAAAATCGTGGGCCAAAAAAGCGATAACATCCATACATACATACATACATCCATACATCCATCCATACGCACGCACTAAATGAAAAAATCGCCCTTTTTGGCCTCTCGACGAGACCCCATGTAATTTTTGACAAAACCGTCACGTGTTAAAATTCAACCTATATGAATACTACAATTTGTGACTTTAATTGAGTCCATGGGTTCCGTAGTCTTTACCTGAGGACCCTTTGAAGCCACGCTTGCCCCGAGAGCGATTGCAATACTTTACCCATGCTTTGCATTGGATAAAGTAAAAAAAAATAAAATTCAACTCTTTTACTCGGAGACAGCTTAAACCTCATTGAATCGTTCATTCCAACCATCAATTAAAAGACTATTGAGTATGCTACCTTCGCACGGTCAGGATACCTAGGCTCTTAAACTTTATCAGGGAGCAGACCTTATCTTTTATTTAACTTTCAAAGGGCAATGTTTTTTAGAAATAAAATTTTCCTACAGAAAAAAAGAAACCCTATCGGAAATACCTATTACTTCTACCACACAACTCTTAGAATATTATCTCTTGTACTCCACAGAAACCAGCTTGAAGCCTCTCGATCGCTGGAGTTATGTTTATGTCTTCGTGAACTAAAATTATCTAAGCGTAATGATAAGAACGCCAGTCATATATCTTTGCTAAAAATTCAAGAGCTATACTCCTTATTAGTATATTGTATTACCACTCTAGATAAATTTATATAAACAGACAATGGTCATTTTCTCTAATTTTTATAAACATTTCATATTTTTAAGTATAATCTTTAGTTTGAAAATGAAATTAATTATCGAATTTCTACACTAGTGGTCCAGCCCAAAAGAAATATTTAATGCTTCGGCTAAAATATTTATTCTTTTATTATTAGTTCACTATGTATTTTATTTCTTCATTCTATCAGAGCGAGACAAGCGTCCTGATTCATCTTATTAAAATTAATTGCCTAATATAATTATCATTAGAAATTTTTAGTTAATCAAATTCCCTTCACTTCCATATTTTGGGCATATGTATTTAATTATTAATAATTATAAAAACAAAATCTCTCAAATGACTGATCTAGTTCTCTCATGATACTTAGATCGTTTCTCTGAGTATTCAAGAAAGGTCTTCTAACTCGACTCTATTTCCAGTGTATGATTCTTAAAATTATAAGACTTATAAATTGCTACGTAAGCTGGCATTCTTCTTTTTTTTTTTTTTTTTTTTTTTTTTTAATGCAATCGAATGCAAGAAGGGGTGCACCAGTAAAGATGCAGCCCCTATGGATCTCGAAAGACCCTTGCATTACCGAAGAGAAGAGAAAGTTGATTAAGTGAGAGGGTGTAGACGTAGGTGTCTATGCACTCCGGTTTTGAAGGTTTGAAGATTATAGGTGCTGGGAAAGATAGAGGCTGGAAGAGAGTTCCAGTTCCTTGATGTCATGGGGATATATGTATTGGCGAATGAAGTGGTCCGGCACTTTTCTAATTTAACCGCGAAAGAGTGTTGGGAGTCGGCAAAACGCGTGCTACGTGCAAAGCATGCTTTGGGGGGAATTATTGATTTGATCTCATCAGAGCACCTGCCGTGATAGTATCTATAGAAAAGGGAAAGGGCAGAGACATCTCTTCGATGAGCCAGCGAGTCGAGGGAGTCGGTGAGGGTAGAATCGTCAATTCTGAATTGCATCCAGGGTAGCAAGAGAGTATTTTGAGGCCCCTCTCCACAGATGAGAGCCGTATTCGAGACAGGGGCGGATTTGGGCCTTGTAGATGGTGAGAAGTTGTGGGGGTTTGTAAAATCGCTTGGACCTGAATAATCTTGCTACGCTTGTGAGCTGTGCATCGGAGTATTTATTTCACTCAACATTTTTCAATTTTTCTTTTGATTTTTTTGTTTTTAAAAATATTTACAACGTGATTAAAAATCTTTATAATTATCATTTTTTTTGCCTGTCTTTCCGTAAGGATTAGTATTTCCAGGATAACATGTGAACAAAAAGTCGTAGAAAGTTTATTCTAGTGTTAAAATATTCATACTTCCAAAACAAAAAACTGATTAGATTTTTGTTTCTCTAGCTTTTGAACTTAACAAAATCCAAAAAATTGGAAAATAATCGAATTGTCATATGAGAAGATCATAAATGCTTGAAGTTAATCTTCTGAAATTTAGCATAAAACTTTATCTTAATAAGTCACAACTTTTGCCATTTTTCAACATTCTATCTCAAACAATAGGGATCGTGCGTTAAACATAGAGGCAGCACTAGTTCCGAAGGTAGCGCTCTCTTGTGTTTATTTATTCAAATAATTTGGGGAGAATTGGGGCAAATATTGTATTATAGTATATATCATAGATAAAAGAGTACATGGAGCCTAGGGGGCCGTGAGCGAGTCACTTTGTCTTGGACGTTTAATAAATCATCCCCCAAAGCTTACATTTTCCTCGCCAGTTGGCACTAAAGTCGTGACGCACGGTCCCTATTTGTAAACGAAAAATTCACATAATATTTAAACAGTGAACTAAGTCTTCTTTTAAGTAAATTTTGACCAATATTATATTATCATATCCAAAATATATAGGATCTAAATTGAGAAGTGATGGAAGAAGGCAGCCCAAGGATAGTGAAAAAAATTCTCTCGAATAAAATAATATAGGAAATAATCCCGATGATGGATGAAGATGAGTTTTTGACTCGAAAGGCTTGATGGAAAGATGTCGGAGGAGCGCCGATGTCGTCGATTTTCTTCAGAGGTGAAAACCTCTCTTGGTGGCGTAAAGCCGTGAAATTTGCTTTCCCAAAATAAGAATTGGCCCGGAGGCTTGTGAAAAATGCTTTTTAAAAATAAGAAATTGCCCTGAGGCGGTGAAAAATGCTTTCAACAAAATAAATGGCACAAGGCCCGAAATTTATTACTTCTTCGTGGTTACAAGATTTCGTACAGCGTTGTTTCTTTAATCGTTCCAAAGTCGACAGGCGAACTCTTGGAGAGCGTAAAACAGCTCTTCACACAGCGAGAGCTGAATTGCAACTGCCTGCTAATTACGGCTTCGTCTCTTTTATAGCCACCGATTTAATTGGTAATTAAGGTGATTGGTTAATAATTTTTCCTAGATCGCGCTCGATTAATTATAAAAGGGCGCGGTCTCCTTCTTCGCTAATTAGTCTTTCATAAGCCACGAATCGATTAACATCGAAAAATAAATTACATTTCTAATTGAAAACAAAAGGCAGAAAATCGATCCCTACAATAAATTTATTAGATAGACATTTTTTTCTTCCTCAAAAACTAACATTTGAAAAACAACTCTGAAGAAGGAGGGAAAATCATCCGAAATGTTGGTTTTTAGTGAGAAAAAAATGACTGTCCAATAAATCTATTTTATTCGAGATAATTTTTTCACTATCCTTGAGCTGCCTTTCCATCACTTCTCAATTAAAATTTCTACCAGTCCGTCTCTCTCCGAAGAGAATTTTTTTTTCTAATTTATAGGATACAGTATAAAATTTGAAAAAAAGGAGAGAGCTTCTCAAATTACAATAAAAACAGCAATGTGTTGCAATTCTCGTTAAACCACTTTAGGCCTCATAAATCAATTCCTCCGATATTCAAGCAATACACATAAAATTAGGATGGTTGTAATAATCCAACAGCACTCAAGCAGACTGTGCTTTTAAACAATCAATCACTCAAGAAAAAAATTCTCAACATGCAACTAAATTTCCAAAATAAAGGACCTGGTGCTTTTTATAATCGTAGATAATACATCATCATCATCATTAGTTTAACCCTAGTGTAATAAGCCAATTAAAAAAGATTATTTTATTCCATTCCAATTTAATTTATATTCCACTCCAATATTATAGATTTCAAGGATCATTCAAGAAAAGTGAAATTTTTTAAAAGCATCGTTTGTGTAGGTAACGTACATTAAACTATACGATTATATATATTTAATTTTCGAAAAAACAATTTGTCTAGCTAGAAAGTAATGGACATAGATAAATATAAAACAGTTAATTTTAAAAAAGAATTTCAATTCGACGCTCCTTTGAAGAAAACCTCATAACTATTATTTTCAATGATCTTTTTGATAAAAACAGGGCCTATTTATTCAAAAAAAGAAAAAAATGGAATCCGTTTATCTATTTTAAAGAAACTTTCTTTCCATTTATTTAGAGGTTTTTTCTTTTTTTAGAGAAAGCGATTTTAAAACATAATACATTCAAGAATAGTATAGACTAGTATCTAGGTATATAGATTTTCAATTTGATTGTAAATAGCGTTTCATTTTATTATGATTATGATTCAGCTCGACATTTTCTGAATACAATTGATGAGGAGAAGAAAAAATTCGATAGACATTCCATCACGAAGGTGTAACCTAGAATGCCACTACATAATGTCTAATAAAAGAAGAGAGACCGATATATAGTGTGTTTTGAAAAATAAAGTACGTTTATAGGTTAGTCTCTGACAAAAAGTGACCATTTAATGATTGGCTCTTTTATATTCAAGCGACAGACAAGATTGCGTGTTTTAACAAAACGTCGGCGTGTTTATATGTATATGCTTCTGAGTCTTAGTGTTGCGTGCGAGTTGTTTTCTAGACGGAGATAAAATTAATTTATGTATATATTATATTTTTTCATAACCCAGGTAAAATCTTTGGCTAGTTGAATGAATCTCGGAACAGGGGTGTTGGAATTAAAAATAAAGTTTTCTTTTTAAGGACGTTCGGGACAGTAGCTGTATCTGGTTGATCTACGAAAAAATCTTTTGTATTTCTGAAGAGTGACAATTTCTGCCTACTAAATTTTTTAATTAAAAAATTTGTTAATAATGAGGTTAATTTCGACTCGATTCCGATTCCCACTTAGCAGGCATTTGATTAATAAGGTTCAGTCAAATTGTTAAAAAAAATGCTTTACAATTTTTTTTCGTATTTCTTACATCCCTTTGTTTTCCTGTAATTTTTCACATTTTTTTACCCCTGAAGCAATAAAATAAAAATTTTAGAATAACAAGTTTAACCCAAAATTATTATCAACGTATCCTCATCCGATAGACAGTGCAAATTTCTATTTAGGGAGATGTCTCAAATTTTTTCAACAAATTCTTTTTACTCTTATTGCAAATATAATATTTAAAGAATAAAATTATGAAATTCCATAATAAAATACGGTAAATTGTAGGAGCTTCGAGAATGTAAAAGACCGAGGGAAATGATAATTTTTTAGCTGAATTCATGAAAATAGAAGTTTTGACCCGCATAACACAAAGAGTGGTTATGTTGCAGTTTTTAAAGGGAAAAAACTTATCTCTAATGAGGAAATTTAATTGACACTTCTTCGCTCAGATACTTTGTAATAATTCATTAATATTAAGTTATTATTATTATTATATACCCAATTTAAAAATTAGTATGTTAAAATAATAGGCTAGAAGAAAAATTAAAGAGTGAATTTAGCGGATTATAGCTACATAAAGTGACAAACTAGAATAATTATAAAGAATCCTAGAAATTCTATAATAATAATAATAATATTATAGACATCCACTTACATATGAATAGATAGTACACACTTATTATTTTAAAGCAAAAAATTCAAAAAGGACATTACAAAATAGATTAGGTAGTAATCAAAAAATTGGTATAATTTAATAGTATAATTATATTTATAAATTCAACACATTGTTTTAGTTTAGCCTATATATGTATAATTATAAAAATTATTTCTATACATTTCAAATGCACGACTTATTTATAGCCGACTTATCATTTATAAACTTTTATATCAAATTGAAAGACTAGTTATTTATAATCATTAGTGTTAATAGTTTTTAATGGTCATTGATAATTTATATCCATGAAAGATTAAAACTTTTAAAAAGCATATAATTAAACAAACTGGAATGGTGATCTCTCAAGTTCTCATATATAAACAAAATAAAAACCAAGACAAAATGGGAACAACATGAAAATCTTGACTCAGAATATAAATTAGATTGTAGAAGTGTTTAAATCTCGTTTTACTGTACTATATTCTACCACTTTATATTCCTAATGGGAATTTTTAAATATACGAGTATATAGGTATATACAAAAATGTATATTAGGTTTAGAGAGGGACAAATGAAAAAGCTGGAAACATGAATGCGCGACAGGTCTATGATTTTTTTAATGTTAAATTGAAATTTATATATTTTATATATTTATAAATAGTAAATGTAGGTATTGAAACAGGTTCAAAAATTCCCACTTCATCAGTAATATAGTTTCTGAAACCCTTTATGGTCTCTGCTAGTAATTTCTCAAAAACTAATCTTGGTAGATTAAATAAATTTGAAACTAACATAAAACATAGCCAATCTTGATAATTTTATCGTTTTTTAGCAAAAAATATTTATCACTGGTAAATATTCTAAACGTTTACTCACAAACACCTTACAGACGATGGCAATTATAATCAAATTTATCAATTTTATAGAAAAATGTCAAGAGCGAAAATCATATAGAAAACATTATTAAGTAAAACTATATTTAATTATTTGAAAGAAACAAGTTTTATAGACACTAGGACCATCAGGGATTTGAAACCGGTACTCCACATAACCGGCGTCAATTTTTTTTTTTTTAAATTTATTTTCTCATTTAATTATCCAAATTTTTTACGCTAAAATGTTTAATGAATAAAATATGTAACTTTTTATTTTCTATTTCATTCATCAAAAAAAAAAAATCTAATTTTGAAATGCAATACACAATTTGTGCATGTTCCAATATACTACAAATTAATTTTATAAAAAAAAAAATATAAAATAAAAAAAGAAAAAAAAATATTTGCAATATATAATCTATACTTAATAATAATCCGCTTACGACGGCGGCGACGGCGTGATCTCACTGATTGGCTAAAGAGATCGAATGTCGGTCAGTGATTGGCCGTACTTAAGCAATTCGTTAAATAAATACGTTGGAGTTTATAAATAATTTAAAATCAAACACGTCCATAGAAAGATGCCCTCCGAAGGCTGGCTTCGCAGCTGGTTACATATAAGATTGTTAGTTTTAAAAATAAACTCTTTTATATATATATATATATATATATATATATATATACTCTTTAAATTAGTAAAGGATTAAAAAAATAAACTATTTGTAGAAATCTCTTTTAATTATCTTTAATAACGATGGAGGATGAATGAATCTACCTACCCATTCATTTCTCTATGATTAATGATGATTAAAAAAAATCAAGCGGATTCTCGAGCAACTCAAATGGAGCCGTCTAGGATGTTGTTGTTGTTGTTGTTGTTGTTGTTGTTAGACTCGCTAAAATAAATAAATATCTAATTTTTATTCTTAAAATTATTGATATAATTAATGACGCGACGATATTTCCTTGTACTAAATTCTAAATCCGGATTTTTGAACCTACATTAATAGATTAACGAAAAATAAAATGAAAATGAGATTTTGAGTATTAAGTCAATGGAGCATAGCAAACTGGATAGTTATAGCCCATCTGGAAATCTAATCTGAATTTTTCTTTAATTAAAAGAGATGACTATAATTTCATTAAAAGCCACAACCACACTTCTTCGTTCTTTATCTCTCTCCACACACACACACACACACATGCACTAAAGATGCTCTCAATAAATGGGATAAATAGTTTTGAAACATTAATGTCACCCGAATCATTCATTCATTCATTGAATGTCGGCCAATTTGGTTGTTTACTAACGATTGGTATTTTCGCTTCAGGTGTTGTTCATTTCAAATAACAACTATAAAATAAATTACTTCCAGATTAAATCCCTTCAATAATCTGATTTATTGAATCCTATTTAATAAATAGCTTGGAAATATCAACTAAGAATAGAGGTGATTAATAATGAACCAATCGACTTGATTGGGGAATAATGGAATTGAAATAATTATCGGAAAAGAGGTTTTTTTATCTAATTAGATTTTTCCTCTTATTAAAAACAAGGACTAAAGATGAATAAGGACACTCGATGGTGGAGAAGTAATCTCCGGAATCGAAGCAAAAATACAATGTATACATTAATTAATGTAAAATAATTGGTTTAATAAAATTTATAAAAAAAAAAAAATATCAACTAAAAAAAAAAATCATTTTTGTCTTATTTTCCGGTTGAATTGATTTTTATATTGACATGAAAGCTCACTTTTTAATCAGTAGTTAAATTTGAGCAATTGAATTAGAAATAACAAAATTCCGATAATAAAATAAAAAGAGTGTTTGAAAGAGATGAGGGCTGAAATATTGAAACTGACGGTACGAGGATCGAAAATAATATATTTAAAGTGCTTTTGGTATACTTACATATTCTGCATAGCACTGAGATTATCGATTTCAGCCGAAAAATAAAAATTCATTCGTTTTAGTTTTTTCAATTAAATATTAAAGATGATCATAATTGAATATAAAATTTCATTGATCTTTAGAAAAACTAATTTTTAAAATTTTATGAAATCAAAAAAAATTGAAAAATAAAAATAACTTGTAAAAATATTTGATTTCTCCAAAAAATAATTCTGTTTTTTTCACGAAGATTTTATTTCCTTTTTAGTTAAATAATATAAATAATCATTAAAAAATATAATTTCATCAAAAAAATTTAAAATAAAAAACTTAGATCCCCATGAGTATTTCTAAAATTCTATCAGCTTTTTATTCCTTCCAGGAAGGAAAAGACAATCTTACCTTTCGGTATCGGAACCTAATAATTAAAAAATAATCATTATTCTAACCGTAAGATTCTTTTTGGTTAGCCCACCCAACATGACATTAGAAAATTGGTGAAATTTTTTTAGTTAATTCAAACGATCGAAGTGTCATGTATATACTGAAAAGTTAATCAACATATCTTTCAAATCCTCAACAAGGAATATCTTAAATTCAATCTTCTTTATTATTTCAAGTTGATATTTGAAGATTTTCATTTAAAAATAGTGGAGACTTTAATGCAAGACAGGTGTGTAATTTCTTTAATATTTACATTTCTTACTTTCTTTAACCTAGAAGTTTTTAACTTATGAATGTATTTTCATAAGAAACATTCTATACGCTCTTTAAGTCACGAACTTTTCAAATCGTCTTCCTAATAATAGTAATTCACCCATCCAATGTCAAGTATTAATAAGTAAATACCTAATTGAAATTAAATAACAAAGTAGTAAAGAATACATTCTGGAAACTACTATTTGCTAACATATATATATATAATTAGACAAATTCATTTTATTTGATTCAAAATTTAACTAAAAAACATCTAGTTTTTTAGTTTAGACTAACAATTAAAATTTTCAAGTAAATCAATGATATTTGAGGACTTTTTCTTCTCGTTATTAAGTAAATTAAAAGATCGAATACCAACTGCTGTGGCATACTGTAAGCACCTGTTCTTTGAAAGTAAAGCAACACATGTCATAATTGGGTGACTATCTATGGACAATGTGTGATATTATCTCATTATTGTAGATCCACTTGAATTGTAATCATGGTGCTTGCATCCAACTGGAATTGTTTGTTTTAATGGAGTAATTAGAAGTTTCAACCATCCATCTATTTTTGTTTTCTATTTTGAGGAGTTGGATTATGAATAATCATGAAGGAACTTTCTTAAAATGACAATCATTCTCGTTCTATGATCAAATTTATTTCCGCTATTTTACAAGTTTCACAAAATTATTCATGGTTTAAAATTTAGATAGAGACTTGAAATTTGGGGGATATTTTTTTTATTTACTTCGAACCATATGAACCTCTGTCAGCGTAAAAATTTGAAAATACCCAAAATAAAGACCACCCTAGTATGCAAGAATGAAATTTGCGGCCTTCATAATGTGGACAGTGGACCTATGCAGCAGCTGTGTGTAATCGTGTTTCCTAAATATTTCGTTCTTACCGTATTTAGTTCCTACTTACCCATACTATTGTACCATGTAACAAGTTCCTATTTTTATTAAACAATTTTGTTGATATTAACGTTTTTTAATGCGTAGTCCGCTCGTCTAGTTATACTGTAAATGGGAATTAAGTTTAGTTATCTAGAGTTAATTTATGTGTAAGATTTTGGAAATATTAGATAAGGACACAGATCTAATACTCAATCTAGAGATCGTAATAGTAAGTAATGGTTCCGAAACTCGAATTCTTTCTAGGTATTTTAGATAATAAACCTACATCTGAAAAATATTTTCTGTTCTTTGCTATAAATAATTTAATTAATCTCTAACACTTGTATTTATTATCATATTTTTACGTATTTTTTATTTTTTTGTTTCAGAGTCGAGCAGGTGGTCGGCGATAAAAATCGGGCCCCGGAATACCACCTTTTTGGGGCCTCACGTTTTATAAAGCCTCGGCAAAACTCGTGAGTGTTTTAACTTAAATTTTTGTTATTTTAATTTTATACTTCCTTAAATGATTCATTACAACATACCTATATTTTTAAATAAGAATCAGAAAAGTGTTAAACTATAAATACTCTAATGATTAACATTGTAACAAATTAAATTAGAGAATAAAGAAAAGAAAATCTTCTAATAATATTGAATTTTTTTTTTTTTTTTTTTTTTTTTTTTTTTTTATAAATTTTATTAAACCAATTATTTTACATTAATAATGTATACATTGTATTTTGCTTCGATTTCGGAGATAACTTCTCCACCATCGAGTGTCCTTATTTATCTTTAGTCCTTGTTTTTAATAAGAGGAAAAATCTAATTAGATAAAAAAACCTCTTTTCCGATAATTATTTTAATTCCATTATTCCCCAATCAAATCGATTGGATCTTGTTTCATGCGCCCAGAAAGACAAAAGTTGAAAATAAAAAACAACATTTTAAAAGATTTCTAAGATTTATTTAATCTTTACCATAATTTAAATTGTTTTAATCCTAAGCGGTGTTACAAGATGAATCTTTGTGTCATAAAACACAATTTTGTTATACATTTGTAATAACATTGCAGTTTAGTTGGTTATTCAAATGTCAACTCTAGCACTTGGTAATTTACAAATTAAATAACATTTTTTTATTACATTTTTTTGTTTTGGGCTTCAAGCTTGAAATCTGCCTAAGACGCTTGGGCTGGCCCTGTTTGAAGACATTTTTGTAAGTCTTCGTAAGCTTTCAAATTAATTCAGAAGAATGCAAAAACTCCACTGTAATACCCTTCAAAATGCAATACGCTATGTTCGATCAAAGTAAATAAAGAGATAAAATCACTCAAAGCTAACTTCCGAAATTTAAATTTTCCAATGTCTTCGACATTACAAGGCGGTCGGCTTAAAAATATTTAAGATAAAATTAAAAATAAAAAAACACTTAAAACATTTCCTAAGTTACTTTTAGTATACAATTAGGATTAATTAGGATTATAGATAATTTAAAAGGAATTTAGAGAAAGTGACTTAAAAGTGACTCTTAACAGTATAAAATGAGAAATTTTTCAAGTCATCAGCATAATTAAGTAACAAATTATTTTTTTGCTTGTTCATAAAAAAAACATTCTTTAATTAATAATTATATTCAATTATGTTCAAAAAATATATATTAAATATTAATACTTCTTTTAACACCTCTGGATGCAATCCAGAAACCTTCTAAAAAAAATTGTTAGACAATTCCAATTTAGATAACACCCTTGAACCATTATACAAACGATTTTGCTATTTTCCTTATTAACTCACACAAGTTACCTAGGATAAGAATCATTAAAGATATTTCTTATCAAAAAATATCAAATTCAAATCTCTCTTCCCAGCCACGCATTGGTGATATCGGAACGAACTAAAGAGAAGAGAGTTTTGAATTGGTTAAATTAAATAAAATTTCGATAGGACGCTGATTTTTTAAAAGATCGTATACTTAGTCTTTTGAAATACAGAGTATGTTCAAGGTACAAGGTTTGTATGCTGAAAAAAAGAAACCCTATCGACAATACCTAAGCGAATCCCAACCATACAGCATTCTAAGAATCTCACCCGTATCAGCTGATTAGGATCATATGACTTGTACTATCGGTATCCAAATGATAATAGTCTTTCGACAAATTATAAAAAACACACAATCAGTCAGATAGAGGATATGACCTACTTCTTGTGTATTTGATGCACACTCATGAGATCCTCTCAAAAGCTGGACTTCCCTAATAACCCTGCCGTCCGGGCAACCCTTCAACCCGGCACATTCGCGCTTCCCGATGAGGGTTCTTAAAACTAGTGACACAACACCTACGCCAGATTTATTTCTGAGTAGTACACTTGACATTGTATCCTTTACCAAATAACCCTAATTAAGAATTAAAAGGCCTAAGATATTTTTTTAGTTTTTACGCCTTCTCCCCTGCTTATACTGGTTTGAAGGGTTAGAGTTTAGAGTTTCACCTTGATTTATTTTTCATCCATTATGCCGCGAGTGATATTTCCCTTTTTAAGTCTGGTTATATTGGTGATGTCCAACTTAAAACTAACTCCCACCGTATTGGTAGGTCATGCTTCTAATTTAGTGAGGGGTGTAATTGTTTTTATTTATATTTGTTGTTTAGATTTTGATGATGATTTTGAAAATTTCGAAGGTTCTTTCAATATAGTGGAATTAAAAAATTAATTAAAATTCGGTTTCTAATTCTTAAGACGTCATCAAGCGATAGTTGTTGTCAGAGTCACTGAGAATGGGGCTGAAAACCCAATGGGGCCCGGGACTCACCAAATAAAATAGGAAAGTGTTTTTTCTTCATACGATCGTATATACGATATGTATATTAATAAATATTTAATAAGAATGGAAAGGGGTATTAAGATACAATCCCGAGGCCCATATAAGCAGTGCTGTAGTCGTAAAATCGGAAAAAGATAAACGCCATATGGATTAAAGATAAACGTAAATAAATATTTTATGAGACATTAATTTACTATGAGTTAGGTTTTGTAGGTCACCTTGCACCAACACCACAATCTCTATTAGCTATATGGATTGCAAAAATCAGCGGGTACATGTTCTATATAATATAATAAAATGTTTTAGTATGGGTATTTTTTTAAAAAATTATCATTTTAAAAAGCAAATTGAAATTGAAACAATTTAAAACATTTATGTGAATATTCAAAAAGTTTGTCCCACATTTTTTTAAAATTTTCAACTAGCACACACAGAGTGTAAGCTATTTGGTCAGATCAATCCACAGGAAATACGCCGTATACCGTCGTATACCCCCGTATACCTTCTTTCTATTTTTTTATATTATTTATTTATAATTTTTTTTTTGAATTTTATTTATTATTTTAACACAGTGAACTCGATTTGAACATTTTTACCCTAATATTCAACCCCCACAGCATACAAAGTTTTTTATACCGTTCTGCTGTGGCCACACCCTCTCATCAGATGTGGGAGGATCGGGGGGCTATAATGGGAGATATGGAGGACCTATTATAAAGATATAAAGATTACAGCTCTGCGTATAAACTCACGGATGTTTTCAATCCGGAATAATATATCTCCGTTATTAATAATTAGTTTAAATTTAAATTTAAAGCGTAAACTTTCCATTGCCTATCCCAATGATAGGAAAATGTGTTTCCTTTTGTATTCTATCCGAAAATGAATGGATTAACGGGTACTTTTTGAATTTTTCCGAATTTTCTCCTTTCTCTTTCTGCCCCTGGTCTACTGACACAGAGCTGGTGTGCCAGGTGCCAGTGACCCTGTTGGGAACCGGGTTGCCTCCTTCCTTTTCCTCGCCGACTCCTCCGGCTCTCTTCACTTCACACACACACACACACGGCCTACACACAACACTTGTCGTCTCGCTTTTTGCCCATTGTTCCTTCCATTTGATTTATTTCCATTTAATTTCCTTCCAGCCATTAGTTTGCTATTTAAATAAATCAATGATCAACGGTTCTCTCTGTCTCTCGTTTCTAAAGATATTTGTCCTCCAATCAGAGGTGATTATTTTATCAACGACACGTAACTATTTCTTTCCCGATTTTTTTCTCTTTTTGATAAATGCATCTTTAATATGTCTATTAGTTCAGGAATGCTTTAATATTTATTATTATTATTATTTATTTATTATTTTTATAAAATTTTCAACCATTTAAAATTTGATATTCAAGAGCAAATGTGAGTTTACATATTTTAAAATTTTTCTGAGGAAAATTGAGCAAATAATATGAATACATTATTGATGATGAGAAGAATATTTAATAGATGCCTTTTTTGTTAAATTTGTATCTAATTATCTCGTTTTTTGCCCATTTTTCGTTCCAACCATTAGTTTGCTATTTAAATAAATCAGTAATTTCTCTCCATTTCTTTCCTCACTTTTATCTCTTTTTTGATAAATGCATCTTTAATATGTCTATTAGTTCAAGAATCTTTTAATTTTTTTTTTGTTTTTATTATAAAATTTTTAACCATTTAAAATTTGATATTCAAGAGCAAACGTGATTATTCATATTTTAAAGTTATTTTAAAATTTTTCTGATGAATATAGAGCTAAATAAAATTATTGATGAAAAATTCAGTCGAATTGAGAACCTCCTTCTTTTTTGAAGTCGGTTAATGATAATATTTAATAGATGAATTTTTCTGTTAAATTATAATTATAATGTTTTTTTTTTGTTTTTTTTGGATGGAGAATAAGAAGACATAAAATAGCTTAAAAATAACTGTCTAATGGAAAGACTTACTTTTTGATATATACGCTACATTTAAAAAATTGTTTCGAAAACTCAAACAAAAAATTTATTTAATTGAATACCTTTTTACTTTTTTCTATTTAATTTTAAAATTACCTTCGTTGTTACTTTATTATTTTTTTTATTTATTTACTTTCATTGGTATAATATATCGAGAGAATAAAAAACTTAATGTGAAGGCCGAATTATTTAATTTTTAAAATAATTTTCTCATAAAAACGTTGAAATCTATCTACTATATTGCGCGAAGACGCCGACGTGATTTTTTTTCATTTTAAACCCCACTAATAGTTCATGACAAATAAAATTTATTAAAATTAGGAAATTTAAATTATTATTTTAAATCCAGGGGAGCCCCTGGCCAGCAAGGTGACCACTAAAGGCGGGGTTCACAGCTGGTAATAAATAATTCAATAAATAAGTTCCAATAAACACTTCCCTATTAAAATAAACTGAAGTTTTGGAATTTTCGAAAGCTAGATTTGCGGAGGAAGATATTTATATGGTCTTGGATTTTGAAGAATTGGAATTTGTAGGATAAAGAAAATGAGGAATTAAGAAATGTCTATATATTTAATAATGAAGAATTTGTGGTTATTTAAATGATAAAGATGGAAAAAGTTGAATATCAAGAAGGGACAACATATTTTAAGTCAGGATTGATTTTCGCTATAAAAAAAATGAGTGACATTTCAGGAGCTTACTAGGAGTCTAAGGTACATTCGGAGGAGCCTCTTGAACATTTAAAGGTCATAGATCGCGAGAAAGAAAGGACGTGAAATGAGTTCCAATCCCCATAATTCTTAAGATAGAAATTAGAGATAAGAAATAAATATATGGCGGTTATTCTGTTAGAGAAAGAGAGTGCAAAAACTAAAAGTAAAGCTCAAAAAGATAGATATATTGCCCAAAACAAGTGTTTGAAAAATTGAGTCATACATTTAGTCAGTGGTCTTTCTATAAACCGCGGCAAACAATCTAACACTAAATAGTTGAGGGATAAATTTTTAATGAATAAAGCTTTAAAAGGAGAGTCGGGTTACAGAGCTGGCTAACGCGCTAGCCCCGCTTCGGCATCGATATTGACGATGTTGGAGCGGAAGGCCGGGGTTCGATCCTGGCTGGCATATAAAATTTCTACCGGCTAAAACTCGGCTCCCTCACTAACACTTTACTGAGGTGCTGTCTAAATGGGCTTTGTTCCGGATGAAATAAATAAAAAAAAAGCTTTAAAAAGTTTATATAATTTTATTTCATTTGAATTTTGAAGATTTTGACGACGTATCAGGTTTTCGATAAAAAACTACACTAATTGTTTATTTCCGAGCTTTTGATCCGTTATTAGATTATAAGTAGTTTTTTGGTTTGCTTAGACTTGAGGAGGATCTAATTAAGGCTCGAAAGCTATATCAATTCGAAAATATTATATCAAAACAAAAAAATATCTTATTTATTTAGTTAAATACTATAATTGCAAAACGTCTCCTGAAATATTTAAAGTTAACGCCGTTAATTTATAGAGCAAAAATAGAATTAATTAGAAATTCGAAGTTAACTCTAATTAACAAGATTCTTTATCTCAAGTGAATGATTAATTGGGTATTGAAGAAAAATCCAGTTTGAAAAATTGTAAAAAAAAGCATCTTTTTTCTCTTAAACGACACATTTGGTTTATACTACATTTATAAAGTGGTTTGCAAAATTTTTTTACGTCCTATCTTCTTTCTTTAAACTAGCGGATTTCAACCTGAGGGGCGCGAAATGTCTCAAATGAATGAAGAGGAGTTGAAAAAACCATTTATTAGTAAAACAAAAACATACATTAACAAACATACAACATATTCTTCATTGTCCGGTCAATTTTCATAAAAAATTCTATAAGGTCGTAAAAAAGTTGCGCCAATGTGAATAGCATACTTTTCTAAGGCAGGCTATATATATTTAGTTATTTATTGATATAATAGAATTAAAATTTCTATTAAAAATATTTAAAGATCGGATTTGAGGTCAAATACATAAAATTTTGACAAACTTTAGACATATTTATCATATGGTCCAGGATATTAAAATACCTATCCATAAATTTACAAAAAATTTATTTAAAAATATTTATTTTATTTTCAATAATAAAATTTTAATTTTCGATGTGAATAGAAATTCAAGTATTAATTTATTCATATTTTAGCGTCCTGGTGAAGATTATAAATTTGTCACAAGTATGACAATATATTTTTTATCTTTTGTTTTTGACCTCAAATCTGGTCGTTAAATATTAATAATATATGGTATATTGCAATTATAATAGAAAAGATATGAAATTTCGAAAGCAAAGAAATAATTTTTTAAATTTTACCGAAATTGTGATTATAGATTATTAAAAAATCTTTCTCTAAGCTCTAATTCTTAGTCAAGCAATTATTAATTTGTAAAGTATTAGTAAAACTTGCTCGCCTAACAACTAAATAATTCAAGAATTGTGAAAAATTGCTACGATTTGCGGGCAAATCGATATCTATAAAATTACATTAAGTTGATTAGTATTTGTTCATATAAATGGTCCAATAGAATACTGTTTAAAGGTGGTTTAAGGTTGGACCTAACATTTTTTTTAATCTAATTGAATTCAAGAAGGGACATACCGAGATAATGCTTGACGGACCCTTGCATCATAGGGAAGTTTAGCAAATATAATAGTCCAATAGTCTCTAATTGGACTGGAATAGGACTTTTGAAAGTCCCAAAATCGCATTTTAGCCACAAAGCAGGCTTTGGGGGGGGGGGGGGGAATGAAAGATTTTATACCAACAGAGCGCATTAGAGTGGTCCTTATTTTGGGTATTTTAGATTTTTTACGGTGTCAGAGGCTCATATGGTTCGAAAAAAAATATCCCCCAAGTTTCAAGTCACTATCTCAATTTCAACCTGTGCCGCACAGCGATGCAATTTCCCCATCTAATTAACATGAGGTTTTTGGCATTGAAGGATCAATTTTATATTCCGATCAAAGTAATAGTTCAAAAAATTTGAAACTTATTCTTATTATAGTAGCTATCCTTCAAAACTTTTACAGATTTTTAGTTATTATAATTTTGAAGTCAAAGCTAAATAAATTACTGCTATATATCTTAGTGTTAGTAAGTTATAGATTCCAAAATTATAATACTTAATAATCTGTAAAATGTTTTAGAGATAGCTACTATGATAAGGATGAAGTCTACAGAGTTTCATATTTTTTGAACCATTACTTTGGCTGGAATAAAAAGTTGATCGTTCAATGCCAAAACCCCCAACCGCTGTGCTGCACAGATTAAAATTGAGATAGAGACTTGAAACTTGGGAAATATTTTTATTTATTTATTTCAAACCATATGAGCCTGAGTCAGCGTAAAAATTCGAAAATACCCGAAATAAGGACTACCCTAGAGCACATATCATTAAATACCTTTCTAAAAAATAGAGAAAAAGGGGGGACGTTTCTTTAATGGGCCAGTGAGTCAAGGAAGTTTTTTAATCGGTTAAATTGTTTATTTGAAAAAAAAAATATTTTCATTCGTTTTCCGGTGTAAAGCCAGTTTAAGGAAATAAATTCTAATGCGGGAATTCCATTTGAACTGTAATAAATTAAAATAAATGTCTAAGTAATCAATAGCAATTGATAAGAAGTAAAACACATCATTTTTACTAGATCCGCATTCGTAGTGAAATTCTCTTAAATAATGAGCATTGTGGCTGACAACTGATTGGTTGGGTGGGTCGCTATCACTTTTGATTTCTAAAATGAATGAATGTGACGGCGTAAGTGAAATTCATATTCATTTCGGGACAATGTACTTTCCGAGACAGATAGTGAAGATAATGAAGGCTCATTTTGTATTTGTTTATACATCTCTAGGGTGAAAGTAGTCTGTCTGTCTATTCGTCGCGTGTCCAAAATATTGACAATTGAATTAGATCAGTGAATCACGTAACAATACTAGTATGGTAGTCGTAAGAACATCAGAATGTTTCTCTATCCATTTGGGCAAATGTTGCATAAATCTAATCTGTTAAAAATTGTCTAAGTATATATCACCAAATACCATATTGGTCATATGTAAATGAAATTTAGTTATAGATAATGTTCAATTACATAACTTGATTGTTCATATGCTGTTAGAGTTCGTGCCTGTGATGAAACTGTATTAGATGAAGTAGGAGGTATCAACCAAAGTTGCATGCTCAATAAAACACCTTGAATATAATAAAACGGCCTGAATTTATTTGGCCATCTTCACCTAATTTGGAATTATACCCAAAATGCGGTACACATATGTGATCAGATAAAGCCTTTTCAAAAATAAAAATTGTAGCTTCATGTAAATTTATACCGTGCCTGCACCCAAAGGTTCAGAATGAATGTAATGGTTGATTGTTTATATAAATGGTCGGCTTTGTAGAGGTTAACATGGTCTTGGAGTCTCTAAATAACAGCGCTAATTGTAGTCATTACGGGCTCTCTTTGCTTCTTATCTTAGATCATGAATACCTAGCTGATTTAGCTGGTAGTTTAAGGTATTCAGGAATTTGACCATAAGAAAAAAATCGCACGTAAGGATGCAAAAACATACAATTGGGGTTTTCAAATTTATATTAACTTCTAGACTTTGATTTTATAAAATTAAATAAAAAAAAAAAATATATATTAAAAACTAAAATATTCTTGATTACAACACTTTAACAACTTCAATTAACTATTATCCTCTTCAATCTTGTATAACTAAAAAATTGAAAATAAAAAAAAACGAAAAAATCTCCAGTGAATATAAGTATACCCGAGGGGTGAACCGCGATTGGAATTAGGTGTAAACGTCTTTGGAATTATGTGGAATATTTTTGGAATTCATTAGATAATGGCCCTTTATCTATTGCCTTCTACTTGGAAATGAAAGTGGAAGTGGAAGTAGGTGTACTCGATATTAGGTCGTTGTTCACCCCTACCTATATAAAATTGTACATACACAAAAACATGTTACAGTCATATATTTATTATCTGTTTTCTCTCTTTGACTTTCATTTGTGTTTCTTTAATTATGATTTCAATTTTAACGTGTTTTGTGCGAAATGTTAAATAGTAAATTGTAGAGCGGAGAGAGTTACTTTGTTTTAATAACTGAAGATGGGTTCAACTAGACCCGAAAAAACAATAAAAATTTTTAATAAAATTGAAATTTTTTCGTTTTTATACAAGATTGAAGAGGAGAATAGTTAATTGTGTTGTTATAAAAAAAAAATCCATATCTACCAGCAGTGGCAGACGGTGTCTTTTCAACCAGGAGTATGCTGTCCAAAAAATAGACCTTCATTTTTTTACTTTTTGCAAAATTTATCGATAAATGAATCATAGAATTTTTTGTTATTTTTTTCAAATTGAACATTAGATTTTTTATCAATTGATATTTAAACAGAGCGGATAATCTATATTCCCCCCAGCTTCTTCTGGTGATGTTTCAATTCTTTTCATAGTTGAAAACTGACTGACTCTCTCATAGAAGGCATAATGCAGACTAAATGTATTAAATCACGTATAAAAATAAATATTTTCCCATTGTGCTTTAAAATGTCTAAAATGCGAAGAAAACTATTTTTCAGCTATGATTTTTTTCTCTTTGTGTGTCTGAATTCCGATACACACGATAACCCAAGAATGGAAAGTCAAAAAGTTCTTTTGTATCAATAATACCTACTGATTAGATTTTGTAATATCTGGTTCAAAAGGCAGAAAATAGTTTTTGAATTATTCTAGTGAAATTTTAAGAGGATGTTATAGTATAGCCACAAAATCAACAATTTTTATTTAAGTTTATTTATGGCAGCTCTAGAGTACCGAGTCTTGACTTTTTTATTAGTGCCTGGAGCATCAAGCGATGCTCGGTAACTTTTTCCCTTTAAATAGCCTAAGTTTCAAATTTCAAGGTTCTGCGACTTACCGAAGTCTATATATGAATGATTAAAATATTTATTTTACGACACTTCCTTTATTTCAATCGAATTAAAATCTATACACGACTAATAACTCATGATACTTGATAAGTACACCAATTAAAAAAAATCGTTAGGTACTAGAAAAAAAAAAATGAAAATTCTTTCATGTAAATGTTCACTTACGGTGTTCCGATTTTAACCAAAAGCTTGCTGCACCCACCCCTTCTACCTATATCGAGCTTAAGTTTCGAATTTCGTAGCTCTAAGATTTATGGTGTCGAAACACAGGGGGTAGTATTATTCTTATGTACGTAAACATCAACTTCCGGTAATTATATTTTAGCCAAAATCTTGTGGTATCCACAGCATCCATCGACCGCACGCCACTGATATCTACCTATATAAAGAGAAACCAATTAGGCTGTCATCTGGTTGATTCAATAAAACACATATATTATAACGAATATAAATATGTCTAATAGTTTGATATGTGCCCAACTTGCTCATCATCATCATTGAGTATACAGTCCTAAGACTGGTTTGATGCAACAATCCGTCTCCACTCGACTCTGTCCCCCGCCAGCCGTTTAACCTCTCTAAATGTCTGGCATCCCATATCCCCAATTATTTGGTTGAAATATTCTAATCTGGTTCTTCCCCTTCCCCTTTTCTTTCCCACCTCCCCCTCCAAGATATCCCTAAGCAGTCCCCCATGTCTCAGTGTGTGCCCCATCATCTGACCTCTTCTCTTCTTCAGACTCTTCCACAAGGTTCTTCTTTCTCCGATTCTTCCAAGAACTTCTTCATTTGTAATTTTATCCATCCATTTGATATTCGTCATTCTTCTGTAGCACCACATTTCGAAAGCCTCTAATCTCTTTCTCTCCGCTTCTCTAATTGTCCAGGTTTCACACCCGTACATGGCTATGCTCCATACATATGTCTTCAATAGCAACTTCCTGTTTGCTAAGCTGATTGAGGAGGAGCATAGTAGTTTTTGTTTTGAATTAAACCCCATTTTTGCTTGGGCAATTCTTGATTTAATTTCGTTTTCGCTCCTCCCATCCCATGTTATTTTACTTCCTAGGTAGCGGAATTCCTTAACTCCTTCTAGGTTTTCTTGGTTAATTTTGATGCATTCCTGTCTCGTTTGTTCTTTTTTTGTACATACTAGGAACTTGGTTTTATTCTTGTTTATTTTCATTTTGATTTCTTCTATTAGGATTTGGTTAATTCCATTCAAGGCGTCCTCTAATTCTTTTTTATTGCTTCCTAGAAGGGCAATGTCATCGGCAAATCTTAACATAGCGATCTTTTGACCTTGGATTTCTATACCTGTATCAATTTTGTCTTTGAATTCTTTAATCGCTTCTTCTATGTATAAGTTGAAAATCATGGGTGACAGCACACATCCTTGTCTTACACCTTTTTTTATTTTGGCTTCTCTTTGTTCATCACCAATATTTATAATTGCCGTCTGGTTTTGATATAGATTGTAGATTAGTCTTCTCTCTCTGAATTTTATTCCCGCCTGTTTTAATATTTTAAACATAATTTCCCAATTGACGTTATCGAATGCTTTTTCTAGGTCTATGAATCCGATGTAGACAGATTCTTCCCTGATAAAAGCCCTTTCTATTATTAGTCTAAGAGAGAGAATTGCTTCTCGGGTGCCTCTGTTTCTTCTAAAGCCGAACTGGTCTTCCCCCAGATTTTCTTCAACTCTTTGTTCTATTCTTCTTTGGATTATTTTGGTTAGGATTTTGGAGGCATGTGAGGTTAGGCTAATGGTCCTGAAATTTTCACATTTATCCGCGCCTGTCTTTTTGGGAAGTGTGACTATTTTGTTTTTTTCGAAATCTTTTGGGATGATTCCCAATTTATAGATTTTGCTAATTAGTTCAAAAAGTTTGTCACGTGCCTTTTCTCCAGAGTTCTTTAGGATTTCAGCTTGTATATTGTCTATTCCGGGTGCTCTATTATTTTTTAGTTCCTTCAAAGCTGTCTCGAATTCTGACCTGAGTATGGGGTCTCCTAATTCGTTTTCGTCCACAGATTCTTCTTCTTCTATTGGGTTCATTGTTTTTTCTTCTCCATAGAGTTCTTCTAGGTGTTCCTTCCATCTATTTGCCTGTTCGTTTTCGTTTAGAATAATGTGGCCTCCTTTATCTCTTATGTTCTTGCTTTTTGGCTTGTCTTCTTGGAAATTTCTTTTTATTGCCCTATAGGCTACATCAACTTTTCCCAATACTAGATTTTCGTTGACTTCTTTACATTTTTCTTGAATCATTTTTTCTTTTGCTTTTCTACATTCTCTTATAACTTTCCATCTTAATTTTTTATATGTTTCTTTCCCTTCTTCGTCTTTTCTGTTCTTAAATTTTCTTCGTTCGTCAATCAGTTGCCGTATTTCGTCTGTTACCCATGGCTTTTTAATTTCGTTTTTCTTTGATTTAAGGACTTCGTTGGCTGTTTCAGTCAGGCTTGATTTCATAGCATTCCATTCTTGTTCGATTTCTTCTTCTTTGTTATTTGTGGGTGTTTTTTCTTCCAGTTTCTTATTCATTACGTTTTCGAAAAGTTTTTGGGTTTCCTTATTTTTTAATTTAGATATATCCCAGTTTTTTCGCGACCCTCCCTTTTTTATTAGTTTTTTAAATTTTAGTTGGCATTTCATCGCAATTAGATTGTGATCACTAAAAATATCAGCCCCAGGATAGCTTTTACAGTCCTTTACTTGATTTCTGAATCTTTGTTTGACTAATATGTAATCTATTTGAAATCTCCCCTTGTCTTTTGGCATTTTCCACGTGTAGATCCTTCTTGGATGGTGTTGGAAGAGTGTGTTTGCTACTACTAAACTGTGCTTACTGCAAAATTCAATTAATCTTTCGCCCCTTTCATTCCAACTTGCTATAACAACCATATGAATCAAAACTCTGCTACTCTCGGCAAAACGAAATCTTTTCAATTAAATAATTAATTATTTATTTTTAGAGTTTTTCTAGTTGAAATTAAATTCAAATAAAATCACTTGACTAGAAACGAAGATTGAAGACATTGTTGTATAATACATTGCAAATATATTTATACGCTGAACTCTAGTATTTAGTTCAAGTCCTTCTAGCAGTATTTCGGCAAAAAGTCTATATTGATGACGTTACGGCTAGGTTGTATTTTTATATTGTATTTGTTTTTAGTTTCGTTTTTAAGATGATTTATGCATTGAATTATTTAAATATTAAATAAAAATTTAATTTTTATTTCACTGAAAATATTTTTTAATTACAAACAAAAAAGTAAGCTGACAAGAATTTTTAGTATTTTATGGCTTGTTTCTCTGACTGGCTAGAGGACTCATCTCCACAATATGTGTGTTAGAAGTTAATTAAGCATACATTAGGATCCACACTATTTTTATAATAATTTAAATATTTTAACATCACTGCTCTAAAAAATACCTCTAATTAAAATTTTTCTTGTTGCGTGTGTTCTTTTCTTCTTTTTCGTTAGAGTATTATCTTTTTTCGAAACTCTTTAACTTATGTGTCTTGCTTGAGAAGTTGACATACAGCTAACGCTTCAACTTTTTAATGGATCTCTACTACTGGGGTTTTACTAAATTGATGTCTGCCATTCGAAGTGATCCTCCTCTTTTTCTTTTTCTTATCCAACATTCTTACAGAAATATCCGTGCCCCGGACTCGTAAATCTTGAAAATCTTAAATGATGAAATGGTACATAATATATTGTACTCCGTATTTGTTAAAATATTTTTTTTAAGAATATTCACTTTTACTTCAGCTTCAAATTATTAAAAAGCTTATTATGCCTATAGTATTGTATTAGAATTTGATTTTATTGGAAAAACCATTGAGAGTGTTCTCTATTTTTATGTAATTAAATTGGTCTAAAATTGTACATTAAAGGGACTAGATGGCCCTACAGATACAATGTTTTTGATAAATAAATAAAGGGCGCTTGCGCACGAAGCTTGTTTTGATAATTTTTGTCTGCTTGCTCCCACTCAAAAGCATCTCAAGACCAAGCCAGAATATGTTCTATCTTTTAAATCAAGCTAGCTAGCCAGAAAGGCAGCCAACAGAGACGTTATTTCGATACCGACAGGCTTCCAAATTGCAAACCAGGTAGAAGAAAAAGCCTCGTGTGCAGCGGGCTTAATACAGTAGTGCACAAACTTGTTTATGTCGAGACCCATTCATAGACTTTTTATTAGAAAAAAATCTATCAACAGTTGAAATTGATCATAAGAATGAATCAATGAGGTTGTCCTCGGCTTGATACAAATTAACTAATAAATATCTACATTATGGTAGTGGTTTAATTTAAAATATACAGAAAAAACTTTATCATAATTTTATTATCTTCTAATATCGAATCCGTAGAGACACTTTAGCTGGTAGATACACATACCTTGTTATCTACATTCAAAGGATGAGGATTCACATTTTCAATAAAAAACTACGATATGGATAAAGTAAAAATATGTATAATAAAATATAATATATTGCGATTCTATAATATAATAAATTAATAAAAGAGGGGTCAGTAGCGCAATCGGTTAAATCACCAACTTTTCTAATCCGATTAGGAGAACATCCACTTAGACTTCATCAGTTCGATCCCAGCAAGAATCAAAGTGAATTTATTTGAAAATAATAAATAATGGCTCCTCGGCTCCAGAAACTGACAATCTTTGGCTCTACAAAACCTCGCGCATGCGCAGGACAAAATTTCGTAACAAGCAACCATGAATCGTGAAAGGCAAAATTGATTACCCCCGGTGGTAACCAATCCACCCACCCTCGAGTGGCAATCGGGCATTCGGTTTCTGGGGAATCCGGACCATCACGAGGTCAAGGAAGAAACAATGGAAGATTAACACCAAAAATCCATGCATACCTGGGCACCTTTAACATCAACACACTCATCCGGCCAGGAAAAATTACCTGAACTCGATGACACGTTCCGGAAAAAGATCGAGGCGTGGAAGGTCCAACCAGAAAGAAACATCAAGCTTTGCGTGATCCCAAGGGTCCAAACGATACAAATAATAATAATAACAATAATATAATAATAATAAATAAATAAATAAAATCATTTAAATCTACGATTATTTTGTATACAAACAGCCCTGGGCTTGGTAAGCATGGACCCAAGACTCAGAGAGTAAAATTTTTTTATATTAATAAAATTAAATAAATAAAGGAGAGAATAAAAGAGTGTGTCTTCTGCTGGAAAAATATTTTTTTTTTAAATTTATTTATAACTAGACTGTAGTTTTGAGGGCTTTTATTATCAATTTTAATTTATAAAAATTCTGCTACTCTCGGCAAAAAGAAACTTTCAATTTAATTAAGTAAATAATTTAATTAATAAATAATTAAAACATTTATTTTTATTATAAAAGCAAGAGGTTTGCGGACCTATAGATAAATGAAATTGATTAAATAAGATCGCTTTCTTTATTTTGATGTTGATTTGTTTTTAATGAAAACTAGCTGTGAGGCCCGCCTTCGGCGGGCCCCTTGCTAGCCAGGGGGCTTTGCCCCCTGGACCCCCACGCAACTTGTTTATTGAAGTTTTATTAGTACTGTTATTCTATAATAAAGTCTTGAATAGATATAATTGAAGATTATATTTTACTGGCCCGTAATTTTAAAATTTAAATGAAAAACAACAAAAGATAATACAAATATTTAATTTTTTTATTAAAATTGACCTTGTCCAAAGGAACATTTGGTCACCAAAAATTTGTCAAAATGTATAAAAAACTCACTCTTTATTAATGAGGAAATAAAAACTTACTTAATACAAAAATAATTAAAGAAGACATGAGTATTATATGAACATAATATATATATATATATATATATATATAAAATAATAATAACATAACATAAAAAATAAAAAAAGACAAAGAGAAAGAAATAGGTTGTCCTCTGATATCTAATGAAGTGCAAAACAATAATTTTATTTTTTATAGCTGAGATGCCCGGTTCGACTTCACCCCCTGGACCCTCGCAGCAAATTTATTGAACAGATTGTGAATCACAATTCATTATGTCGACATTCATTGGTGTTTTCATGAGTTTATCGTAACGCTTGGTAATGAACGATATTTTTTGTCTTTCCGCCTGGAGAATAAACGAATAGCGCCGATGGTTTACCTACTCTCGAGCACCCCACGTACAGCTGCCCATGGGAAAAACACGGAAATTCAAGGTTTATTCCACACACTTCCAACGATTGACCTTGCGATTTATTAATCGTCATAGCGAATGCAAGGCGAACCGGAAACTGGACACGCTTAAATTGAAAGGGCAAGTCGGGTGGAAAAGTGAAATTGAAATTCATTTTAAATAGATGATACTATATCAGGTACATCCGCGGGAGTGTGATAAATATGTGTTCAAAACTACATATCAATCGCATAAACGGCGTAGAAGCGCATTATATAGATATAGATAGATAGATAGGTAGGGGGTGGGGGGGG
>JALMQS010000101.1:4250619-4346141 GCA_024734495.1 Forficula auricularia | reverse complement strand
TGAACCAACCAACCAACGAACACAGATTGATTTTTATATATATAGATTTCGCGAAATCCTCAGAGGGTCGCGACTCATAGTTTTCGAACCATTGCTGTAATAAATTGGTTTTGCCTCGAAAAACATCCCACAGCTTTTTGGCACATGGTTTCAAATCTCTTCTGTTATATAATAATATACCCTAGGTGGCCGTGGCAATATTTGTTCTCGGGTAAACCCGCACGATGCGGGTTTTCCTAGCCAAAAAGGAAGTAGATGGACTGATGGAGCAACTTGCTGGCCTGGACTCTTGTTAACCACTTGTTGCCTCACTCAAATCGCAATGCCTGTACTCTATGCTAATCATTCAGTTAATTGACGCCCATCATTACACCATGATCAGGGTTCCAAGATACAACTTTCTCTTCCGGATCATCATTTTTATTTATTTATTTGTTGTCTTATCACACTTTAAGTACCAATTAAAAACATTTGTCATTTAGAAATTGAAAGTAACTAAAATTTTTTCACTATTAAAAAAAATGAAAATTTAATTAAATGAAGAGGAAATCACGCTCTCGGATCCAGAATTTAATATCTCTTGATTAAAACATTAAAAGGACGCCAGACAATGAATGATACATAAGTACCTATTATTCATAAGAATTCTAATTATTTGTTTAAAAAAAGATCTTCCTGAAATATATACAATTGCCTAACTTTCTTTTAATTTAGCTTAATTAATGATCAAAATAGGTAGGCAGCGGGAAATCATCCCAGAGAACAATTTCACAGGACGTTATGTTAAGAGAACATTCTTCAGATTATTCGCCTACGTTCAGAAGACCGAGAAAAAAGAAAAAACAATGATAAACATCATTGTCACATAACGATCTTAATTCTGGTAGATATTGTATAAGAGGGTGATCAGACTAATTAATATACTAGTGCAGAAACTTTTTCATGTTCTCAAAATATAATTGTTTTTATTGTCATGGGTTTAGCTAATTTTTATATTTAAATGGTAATTACACCATCACATTTCTACAATTTGAAACTGAAAGAACATTGATAATTTTTAGTAGAAAAACAAATAGTTTAACAGTCAATGACCCAAATAACTATTTATAGTATAAGAGCTAGAGAACATTTTAGACGATTATTTCAGAATACAAATAACATATCCCATACTGTAGTGTGATCAGCACACACCCCGAAAGTGAAATTCTTACTTACCGAATTCAGCCGTTTTTAGGGGCAAATGACCACTGAAGATGTCAAAAATATTGTAAATTAATGTCATTTCAGAATGGTTAAATTTGATTTCAGAACGTCAATACCAATGACAATAGTTACTATTTTATACGAAAGACAGATAGCCCACTCGCTAAGGGGTACCAGAACCCCCTAATGTGTCAGATTCTTTTCAAATATATTCTCATCTAAGATAAAAACACCGTATCATTAAATAGAATAATTTTTATTTATATTTAATCTTGCTTTTGCGGTGGCAGAAGTTAGTGTTTCGCCAAGCATGAAGAAGCGCAAGTTCGATTCTCCATCCTTCACTAATTAAAAAATTAAATTACGTTTATCAAAAATGTGAAGCCGACTAGAGCGTGAGGCTGACCATCTGACCAGTTTACTCCAAGAAATCGTACTAACAGCTAGAATCGCTTACATTTTTACATTCTGAGCCCTTCCTGCCCTTCAAATGCCATCAGATTGTTTTACTTTTACTTTTCACAGGCTGTGTACTTATAGCTACATGTTACCCAAATTTCGACACGTAAAATATATTTTCAAAAGCTTTCGAATTCTAATTTTGAAATGACCTGGGAATCGTTCCAAGATTTAGGGTTCATTATTATGCAATTAATAGTCAGATATATTTCCAAACAAGCTAATTTCAAGAATATTTGCTCTACTATTCATATTTGTGTTGGATAAAATCCAGCAAGTTGTTCAGTTTGTTTGGAGATTCTCCAAAAAATAAATTTAAAAAATTGCTTATTTAATAGGAGTAAAAATCATCCCTTCTCTAATATATTATTTAAAATATATCTGGCCATAATTTGATCTGATCAATTATGAACCGATTCCAATATTATTAGGATTTTCGAAATAATGCTTTTTACTTAGAAAATTTAAAAAACCGAGTGTACTTGTACACTATTTTTTTACGATCTACAACTTTCACTTGTTCAAAACCTGCATCCCCAGGTACCTTCGAATTTGATTCAGTCCCTAAAATCTCCTCCTCTTCTTCTTTTCACGATGCAGGAGTTAATTATATAGGAGTGGTATCTGCTTGGTGGCTTATCAAGGTCATTAAAAAGATAAATATTTTAATATTTTTATTTAATATTATTATATTTCTTTTTGATATTAAAAAAAAAAAAATATAATTATAGAAATTTATTTGGACGATGCTGCAACTCTTTTTCTTTTAAACGGTATTAATATGTCATATATGATAAAAAATGAAGTTAGTAGGTTTACACTCTAAGGCGAATATATTATATTAAAAAATCCAATACTTATTTAGTTTAATATTCTATTTGTAATGAAATAGATTAGTAAAATCGTCTCATTATAAATTTTATTTTAAATTAACCCTTCATTCCTTTATTAGGAAACAGAAAAAATAAGTTATTTAAATTACCCGAGATAGAGCTACAAAAATTCCAATAATCGAGTGAATTTCCAATGACATTCATAATTATTATCATCATTAGCTTAATTATAATTAGACTATCAAAGCTCCCATTTTACAATAGAAATTGACTCATTTCAAAAGTAATTAACTTAACTTTTACTAAAAAAAACCAACTGATACAAAAAATACAATCAGAGCGTATAATGGCAAAATCACGAGTGTCAGCTTAATCAAATTTTAATCAAATTTTTATTTTATAGTTGAATTAATTAGCGAACGGACTAAAAAACGGAAATAGCGAACAGATTAGGTTATTTGGTGGGTTCTACATTAAATTGTAATTTGTTTAGGGATTAGCGAATTGTACAAATCCCTATCCGATCTATTATTTATATTGTATTCTAATGATAGTAATGAGGAAACAATTTAGAATGAATACGACACAGCGAGATAATCAATACCCTATAGAGAAAGGAAAATTAATTAGAAAGCCTATTGAGAAATTTTGTCTTTAAATAGTTAACAATAGCAACTGTTGTTCGATAATAAATCTATTCAGTTTCATTTCACTTTCTAAATATATTTGAAACTATTTCAATTAGGGATAGTTCACGTATAGAACGCATAGATTTTGCAATTTTTTCCTGATAATGATGCAAAAAGGCGCAACACCTATAATTCAGAATTGACTATCACGAGCGAGAAGAAAGTTATTAGCAGTTATTTATGCGTTGGCTCGGAGTCGAAGATAATTGTTGAGCCGTGTCTTAAAGAAGTGATGGATTTGGGAACATGGAAGTAGAACATACTCATGGGATTAAGTAAATATGTTTTTCTATGGATTTATAATTCGAAGAAGCTTTTGAAAATAAAGAATTTTGCAAGAATGAGATTTTAGCAGGTTTTATTGACTTTTAATAACTTAACAGGGGCTTGATTTAATCGACCGGTGTAGTAAAACCATTCACTAGAATTATGAGTATTAAATATTAAATATTATGTGGCGTGTGGTCCATGGATGCTGTGCATGCGGCGTATCCCTAAAATTTCAGAAAGTTAAGAGTATCTTCATACCGTGTCATATATGAATCTTAGCTTTATTTGGCCTAGCTTCAATTTACAAATAATGGAAGTTTTTAACTTTAGAATTTAAATAGAATTTTCCAGATTTCATATTTGAATCATTCATCTTATGGAAAATAATTTAATTTTATGAGGTTGAAAGTAAATTAGTTTACATGTAGGTATATTTTAAGAATGACTTTCATTTAAATCTATAAATTGAATAAAGAAATTAATTGTGAATGATGAACTAAAAGATGTTTGGCAGAAGTATTTGATTGTACTTAGCCGCTTTTTTAATTAATATTTTGTCTACCTTATTATAAAATTGTTTTACAGACAAACTGACCCGAAGGCTTGTCTAGTGAGTATCACCAGATACATTCATGTTCAAACCTGTCGCAACACGGACGCTGTTTGCCATCAGCCCCGTCATTTAATAGCCACACCTCGATGCTGGGTGTTTAGACAACTAAATTGGCATATCAGTTAAGGGTATGACTATCGCATGATCGGACCCTGTCTAGCATCTATTTGTACACTCAATGTCAAAAAAACTGGATACTCGAAAATTAAAAATGATTTTTTTTTATTGAATACATTATTATGAGAAGGTCAAAAACAATTTTATAATTAGGTAGACAAAATATTAATAAAAACAAAGAGGCTAAGTGTCGTACACGCAATCCATAGGTATCGTAATTTTTTAATCCAAACTAATTATTTTATAGCAACAAAAAATATTTATTGAAAGTATTCAGACGGAGCCTCTAAGATAGAAAGGAAGATTATTTTTACTTGCCTCTGGAAGTAGTCAAAGTGAAGACTGTCCGCTCTGTCTAATATCAAATGAAAAAAATCTAATGTGAAATTTGAAAAATTATATTAAGCAGTTATGGATGAATTTTGAGAATAATAAAGTAAAATTTCCAAAAATTAAGGGTCCATTTTTGGACAACATCCTCTGCCTGAAAAGTCACCGCCCGCCCCTGCTAACTATGTATTTAATAGAGCAGCATATTCCAAATTTTTTCTGCAGCGGACCAGTATTTTTTGTAAAATTTTTACGACACACCCTTTTATGTAAAAAACGTATACCATTGATAATTTAAATTTTTGAAAAATCAAGTTATTTATTTTATTAAACTCAATAAATTAAACATTTCACTGCTACACCTGAGATGGGCGAATTTTCTAAAAACTATACAAACATTTTTTTAAATTTTTTCTGCGGACCGGTGCGGGTCCGTTTGAGAAATTATTAAATTATTAAATAGAGTATTCGACTTAATGCAGGCTCAAGCTAACAGAGAGCATGCTTAATTGATATTTCTGTAGCTGAGAAATTTCCAAGCACACATGCTTACCCCGGGGCCATTGATAAAATCCGTGATGGAAAATTTCGCCTTTTTGGGTCCCCCGTATTCGTTACACTGCTTCACATTTTCGGGGACTGCCTTTAATAAATATAACTTCACAAAAGCTAAACCCCCTACCTATAAACGATTTCTTGATGACAAGTTAAGAAAAAAATTAAAATAAAATTGAATAAGTGTCACATATCCCCTCCCCTGGTTGCGAACGTATTTTATGAATGGCCCCCAATAAAAAATACAGTAATTTTTAAATTGTTAAAAATTAAGATAAAACATGGTGTCTCGTTAACTCTAAAAAAACTGCTATCTGTATTGCTTTTTCTGTAAACATAATTTAGTAAAAATTGCTTTTTGAATTGAAATTAATTTATTAAAAAAAAAAAAAAAAAAAAAAATGAGAACATATCAAAAAGATTGCAAATCTCTAATCTCAACCTATAATTGGCGAGAGAGAGAAAAACTGGCTTTGCAATTTTCGTTGATTTATTAGTTTTTTTTATTCGGCAATTCTTCAATATCTTTCACTCGATTGCATTTGGTGGCTGGGCAGAATTGCCTAAGAAGGAGGAAGGCAGGCGCGAGGCAAAAGAAGAAAGTGAGCCAAGTTCATTATCAATTCCACTCGAGAGGCTATTATTAAAAAAGAATTAAATTTCCCGACAAGTTTATCGGAATGTTGGATTGGATGGTTTGTACGCGATAACCGCTCGGGCATTGCCTCATATAATAAAAATGTAGGTAAGAGAGGCGCTTAATTTAATTGATATGAGAAAGTCCCAGGAAATGAGATCAAACGACATGCTCGAACTCGAAAGACGAGCATTCTATACAGAAGCAGCTTACGCGGGACAAACGCAGGAAATTCAAAGAAAATTCATTCACTATGCATTGGAGAGATATTATTTAAGGGGCAATCGGTGAAGATTATTCTTTTCAAAAGATACTGAAGTGAACTGAAATAAAAAAACTCTTTATCAGATCATCAAACAAGACTTAGGCCCGATTTCACCAACCAAACTTAAACTAAGGTATCACTTAAATTAATAAAAAAAAACTATGTTCTTAAAGGAAAAGCATCTCTTATCCTTACTTAAATTTAAGTAAATAATTAAATAAATTAAATTCAAAACAACTTTTAAGCTAAATTCTCCCATTCTTCCCTAAATCCTTATAATCTAAATAACCATCTGAATTATCCTCATAACAAAAACCACCACAAGTTTCAACACCTATACTTCTATCCCAACCCTGGATTAACTACCCCTTTCAACCATATTATCCAATTTTGAAATACAATTTACCCTAAAAGCTACTTTAAAGTCCAACCTAAGTTTAAGTTTTTTCGTGAAATCAAGCGTTAAAGTACTAAAAAAAGGAGCAGATACTTTACATATTTCCTTACATCAGGAACTATTACTCGGTATGGCGTATCGTTCGTCGAACGACTGAAATGTGGAAATTATCCAAAACCTTCAATTATTCATGTTGCATACATGAAAATCAATTTTAAACTTTATTTTTTCTTCTGCATCGAAAATTGGTGAATACCATAAAGTTCATTGAAAGTACATACTGGTGCTTTTTATTTCCAATGCTAGCTGATTAGTTTTTGGGCTTTTTAGATTCAGAACATGCAAATTAAAAGTGCAGAAAATTATAAAATAAAAATTTTTTAGTGCAAAAAGAAATATTAATTAAACTTGGACGTCGTTTCGATCTCTATTTAAAGTCTTAAATGCAGCAAAACTTATGGCAAGAAATAGGACCCGAAACATCGAATTTTGATAATTATTTTTTCATTTTTTATTTGCACCTTGGGCGGTCTAATCACAACACATAAAAAACATCTTGAATCATAAGCTTGACATTTGAATCTTCAAAAGTTTCCTTTTATTAAATAATTACATTATAATATTATATCATTGAATCCTTGAGAATAGTTTAAAAAAATCTTGACCATGCCCGTGTTTTACTATATTTGAGCTATTTTATTTATTATTTAGCTTTCATATATCTATCTTTTCAACGTTCGAGTCTTAAAGAAAATTTCCTCATTAACATCTTTCCTTTCAACAATAAATTTCATATCTACCTACTAATAATATAGAGAAGCTTCCTTTATTTTAATATACATTACTGCGTTAATGAAACTTGAAAAAATTACCCTCAATCCGGATACTCGAGTGAAAAAGAGAATAAGAAAAACGTTGCTTGAGCACGCGTTTTGTTACTAAAAATCTCATCATTAATTTAATGAGATAATAAGAATTTTATAGTAATACTTTTTATATAATATCTATGATGATTAGCCGTTTGGAAATTAGGCCGAGGAAGTTTTTTCTTCACATCTCGATGAAAAATGAAAGAAAGAATAGAAAAACTAGATCTATTAATTTAATTAAAAAATAGATTTTTATTAAATAAATATATACATCAAACGTTTTTTTTTCGTTAGATAAATCATATTAATGTACCAGAGATAAGACGACGCAGATCTGATTTAGAATTCCCGTAATCAAAGGAATGACTACATTTCCTAATAACAAATGAAAGATTCAATGTATTTTCTATTTATACTAAACATATTTAAAAAGCCCAATAAGTATACTTCAATTTCATTTATTCACCTAATAATATTGTATTATAGTTCTTTTACAGAAAAATATTTTATATTGGAATAAATTCTTTCGGGGACTTTAATGTAAAAACCTTGGTGAGTTGTAAGAATTTTACCCATTAAGTCCTGATAGTTAAATAACATATAGTAGAGGATGATTTTATATTGGTGACTGCCTAACTATATAGTAACTATATATTTTGAAACTTTGTGCTACTATGGAACTTTTATCAAAAATCCTTAAGACTATATTATAATATTCCACCTGAACATTTTTAGAGACTTTAATGCGTTCCGCTTTTATTTTCTTCGCTTATTTAGCATCGTATTATAAAATTAAATAATATAATAGAATGACTTGTTAAAAGACTCTCGGCCCATTAAATCCTAAATGTTATCCTCAAATTACACAATAAGACTGTAACTAAATGGGTGATCATCTAAGACAATATTTGTAGAGGTCATAATTGCTGCTATTTTATCGAGAGCTGCAAAACGTATAAAATATTTATTTAAAACTGATAATAAAGGTAGTCTTCAAAACTATAGACTTAATCGAGGAGTGAACCGCGATTGGAATTAGGTGTACACCGTCTTTGGAATTATTTGGAATTACTTTGGAATTAATTAGATAATCTATTGTCTTCTACTTGGAAATAAAAGTGAAAGTGGAAGTAGGTGTACACAATTTTCGGCCGCGGTTCACCCCTCGGGCTTAACTAAATAGATATATTTACATTCTTTAATTAATTTCTTATAAAAACAAATGATAATGTTTAATAATAGTGATAATTTTAAATTTCTCACATTTCGTTGTCCCAAAACTAGGTATAATTTTTTTTAATTACCGTCTTGACCGAAAAAGAAATTTATTACAGTCATCATCCTCACCTTATGTCTAGGAAAGTTTCAATTATAGTATTACCTAGAAAAAGTGAATATGGCTGAATAGAATTTAATATTCAAATTAGTGGGTCAATCAAGCGAAAGTCTCATCCGGATCTTGGAATTCTTTTGATTGTAATTTAATCATCTCCTCATTTTCAATTCTATTCTTCTTTGAAACATGTATTCAAATGTTAATATCATTGAACTATTTCCATTTTAAATTACTATTTAACAAAAAACACACACATATCTATTATCAAATTAAATAAATTCATAGAATTTTTTTTTTGTTGAGGCTCTGGTTAGAAAATTGACTAAAAGTTTCTAGTTTATTTACGAATTATATTCTAACTCTTAAGATATGATAGATATAGTTAAATTCAACAGACAGTTGTGAAGCATATTCTAATGATTGAATTCAATATCTGAGTTATAACATTTTAATTTATATATTATTCTATTGAATGATTTTATAGTTTTCTTTGTACATATTGACGACTCTATTTTTTAATTAAAAAAAAAAATTTGAATGAATTGATTGATTTAAAAGTGGCATAACTATTATGAACTAATAATATTTTCTTGATGTAGGTTATATTTTTCATTTGCTTCCTATTCATAATGTACAATCTTCAGTAATTCAAGGTCCTCGTGCACAGGCACGTTTGTATTCTTTCTCTTTCTTCTTTTAAGTAGATAATGCATGGGTTTATTATGAGCCGACTGATATGTGCTGTACATTCTTAACCTCTTTGCATAATTATTATTTAACCAGCTGCGAAGGCCGCCTTCAGCGGGCATCTTGCTGGCCAGGGGGCTAAGTCCGGTATATTTTTCTGCTTCCTCAGGTAACTTTAAAACTTAACCTCTTTGTAATAAGTAATATATCTTGAAATTCTACAAGGGGCTTAAGTCTAAAAATTTCCTGAGAAAATAGAAGTTAAATTTTCAAAATGATGCTACGTTTCTCAGTATATTTTTCTGCTTCATCAGGGAATTTTTAAGATTAACCTCCTCGTAGAATTTCAAGATATATTACTTATTAGAATTTTAAGATAAATTACCTACTTATTACGAGGGGGTTAAGTCTAAAAATTGTCTGAGAAATTAGAAGATAAATTTTCAAAATGTTGCTACGTTTCTCAGTATATTTTTCTGCTTCATCAGGCAATTTTTAAACTTAACCTCCTCGTAGAATTTCAAGATATATTACTTATTAAAATTTCAAGATGAGAGGAGGTTAAGTTTAAAAATTGCCTGAGGAAGCAGAAAAATATACTGCGAAACGTAGCAACATTTTGAAAATTTAACTTCTAATTTTATTTCAATTTCAAGTACCCAATAACCAGCCACAATGAAGAATATTCAACACGGACGATAATAACACCATTTTTAAATTATTTTTTAATTCCCCCGTATTTATTAAACGCCTAAGTATGATCAATCAGAAAGATCACGCAGTCGTCGTCGCGCAAGCCAATTATTATAATAGATATTTAAATGAATAGATGAATGATACAGGTATGCTTGTTTCTAAGAGAAATCTCTGTTTGTGGATCAAAGGTTGGAAATATGTGAGAATTGGATCCGTAATTGATATGGCTCGAGAAAGAATTTTCCTTTTTTCCAAGGTTGAATCTTTTCCAGATTAAGAAAAGTGTTTGATTCAATTAACAACGAGGAAAAGATTCATTTCCACGAGCAGACTAAGTGGAACACGCGGACGTGCAACTCGGAAGGTGCTGCCTTTGAGACGCGTAGACCAGACTCGGAATTAGTGAAATTCAAATAAATTTAGATCGCAACTAAGGAGCCAAGGTACCCATTGAGGATTTCACCCAATGTGAGAGTGCGCGAGGGGGGTTGCTTGATCTTCTTCGATTTCTCTCTCTATCTCGGAAGTGGCGGAAGACAGTGGGGATTAGAAAGTTTCGAGGGGATAGGACATAGGACGGACGGACAGCTTTAGCCCGGTGAAGAGATGCAAGGTGGGGCGGTTGTTTTTTTGTAGGTCGCAATGAATGGTATGCTTTCTCCGGCTTGGCTCCGCCAGTACTGGCCGAGATCGCAGCCCTGACTTATCGGAGCGGTGTTTGTGTGCGTGTGTGCGTGCAGTGGTGCGAGTGCAGGTGTACAGGTACACAGTGGGCCATGTGCCAATGAACAGCCGGACAGGAATCCAATAACACCGATAGGGGACACCAAAATTATTATTCTACCCTGTGCATTATCTAATTCACTGGTGAGCCAATTAATCTAATAAAATAAAAAAAAAAAAAATTATTTTTATGACCACAAACGCTGGATCTTATCAATGATTTTGAATCCTCATTCGAAAAGATATTTAATATTTTAATTTTTGTTTTTGATAAACACCTATATTTTCTTATTTCGGTATTAGAGAAATTGTAAACAGGGTATTAAATATTGGTATATGTGATCATGGTAATACTTAAGAGTTTCAAAATTACACAGCTCAAAAAAAAAAAAAAAATGGTTACCCTGGATATCTCTACGGATTTCTATAATTTACACAGTTTACGAATATATTCATGAAAGTACTGAATTGGCTCTGGTTTTTATTATTTTTGTGTACCTATAATATTTAAAATTACAGAAGAAAAGCTTATAAATGGCGTTTCTCTAAAGTGTAACATTGTTTTTTATTTTGATATTTACTGCTTTCATAGTGTAATATGAAAACGAAGAAAAAACTAGAGCCAATATTCCAAAATCATTCATAGTTTCATAAATTGTTGGCATAAAATTAGTCGAAATTATTTATATATGGTATCAAGGGCAACAAAACCACTGTTGACCAGTGTTATTTATAAGATATATTATCGAAGGAGACAATAAAAGAGTGTGTATAACGATATAAATAAATAAAAAATTTATAATTCCAGCAGAAGAAACACTCTTTTATTGTCTCCTTCAATTTATAAAAATTCTGCTAATCTCGGCAAAAAGAAACTTTCAATTTAAGATATATTATCATTTGTTTTTAGTTAATTTTTTTTCAAAACGTAATTTTTATTTTTAAATAAATGAACTAGACAAGTCAAATATAATTTATTAAATAATTCTGACTCTTATTTCTACAAATCTAGAAATATTTTATAATTTTTGAAAAAATAAAAAATAAAATTGAGCATCCGGCAGGATTACAGTTTGGAGTTCTTCCGGGTGCTCGATTTCATTTTCTTTTTTTTCAAAGATAATAAAACTAATTTGTAGATTTGTAGAAATAACAGTCAGAATAATTAGAATAATTATACTCATGGGGGAACACAGAAAATTCTCCAAAGGAAAGCAAAGTTTGGTGATAGATAATTATATCAATATATTTATTTATTTATTTATATTGATATTTGGTTTTGACAAATAGAATAAAAGAATAATATTACATCAATTTAAAATGTACAGTAATGATCGATTCTTACTCGATCCTAGGGGGTATGCATTTATCAGAATACATATTCATTTTTTCCTAATAAATAAAATTCTTCTACTTTCTAAAAAACAACACTATAAATCCTAAAATATTCTATGGCCTCTCCGGACGTAATTGCATACTCAAAATTAAAAAAAAAAGTTCTCAATGAAATTTTCATATTTAGAGCTACAAACACATATACCTATATGAAAATTTATAAATGTGAGAGAGTCATTAATCAACAGAACACATTTAAGAAAGAATTCCTTTTAACGTTAAAAGAAAAAGATGAGCTCTGTTATCATTAAGGCCTCCTCAACAAAAAACAAAAACAAATTTAAATTTTTGTCCCCTTTTTTTGTTTGATATACACACGTATTTTGATTAAAGTTTAAAATAAAGAAAGAAGGGTAGTTTTATATTATAATTCCTTAAAAAAAAATAGTTTAAGTGTATTAACAAAATTTATTTTAGCATCGTTTTTTTTTTTTTTACTTTTTGAGATTTAATTTATTCTTAAGGATATTTAAACATACTCATTTTAAGATAAATTGAATAAAACATTTCTTCTTCAGATTCAGTAAAAAGTAAAAAGATGATAAATATCAAAATAATTGTAGGCTATATATTAATAATGAAATATTTTGATTAATTATGAGATACCTACAATGATACAATGATATAAAATTAATTGTCATGATCATTAGCATGACAGTCTCTTTTGAGACCTGGCCTTCCCCTGTGAACCGGGGCTAGAATTGGTTGACAGTATCCCCTGCTTGTCGTAAGAGGCGTCTAAAAGTAGTTGACTGTGGTGCTTACTCACCATCTTGTAAAAATAAACCCTAAGAAAATATAGCCGGACGAACAATACTGTTGAAGATAATATTATTTAACGTGAGATAAAAGAAAAAAACTTTGTATATACAAATTGATGCCTAATGATTAATTAAATAAAAAATGAAACAATTAATTAATAACGAGTTAATGTAAACATCCTGAATGTTTGATCCAATGAAATATCGTTTTTAGTACTCAGTATAAATCCGTATAAACGTAACCGTGATTATATTTCTATGATGTTTGCACGCCTATAACAACACTATAACTTATAGGCTTATTAAACATACGGGATATTTATTAGTATAGTTATCACCATTGATTTTATTCGAATAAAGAAATCTTATTAAAGTTTTAATAGGATGATTTTTTGGGAGTTTGTTAAATTTTTTCACTAATCGAAAATGAAAAATATTTTTCTATTCAGGGATGTTGATTGAATAAGTATAATAAGGTTGTATTTATATATATTAGGGTGGTCCTTATTTTGTGAATTTTTACACTGACCGGGGCTCATATGGTTCGAAATAAAAAAAGAAATTCTCCCAAGTTTCAAGTCTCTATCTCAATTTTAATCTGTGTCTCAAGTTTCCCATCTAAATAATATGGGGTTTTTGGCATTGAACGATTAATTTTTTATTCCGGCCAAAGAAATCTTTCAAAAAATTTGTAACTCTATAGACTTTATCCTTATAATAGTAGCTATCCTTCAGAATTTTTACAGATTTTTAGCTATTATAATTTTAGAGTTACAGCTAGATAAAATACTGCTATACTTTAGTGTTAATAAGTTATAGACTCCAAAATTATAATAGCTAAAAACCTGTAAAAATTATAAGAGATAGCTACTATTATAAGGAAAAAGTCTACAGAGTTTGAAATTTTTTGACTTATTATTTTGGCCAGAATAAAAAATTGATCGTTTAATGCCAAAAACCCCATGTTATTATGATGGGAAACTTGGATCGTTGTGTGGCACAGTTAAAATTGAGAAAGAAACTTAAACTTGAGTGATATTTTTTTTTATATATATTTCGAACCATATGAGTCTCTGTGGGCGTAAAAATGGTAAAATACCCAAAATAAGGACCACCCAAATATAGATATATATTTTTTATTCTACTTTGAATTTGGTAAAATACCCAAAATAAGGACCACCCTAATAGAGATATATATTTTTTATTCTACTTTGAATTTATAGTTAAAAAAATCTACAAAGATAACGATTATTGAATAAATCGAATGTTTTCTACATTTGATTCAATCGCGAATCAAATGTAGGTAATTTTTGTCAAATATTGAGTGAAAATAATATTTGAACTTATATATTTCTAACTTGAAATAATGATCTTAAATAAATTTTTTTAATTTTTCTAATTAATATATATTAATAACTTAAAGTGTATAAAAATTTCTATAGAAAATGAAGTGAGATGGTTTGATTATTTTATATTATATGTATCAAAATAGGCCATCATTTTGCAATTATATATAGATAAATGCAAAATAATACATTTCTATTTTCTTATAAATTCTACTTTTGCTTCTCGCGATAATAAGCGTTGAAAGTGTCCCGTGCCGATTGGTCTCGGGTATTAAAACGTGCATTTCCCGATTTTATACAAAGAAAATGAATCCATAGCTAATATTATATTCGTTACGCTCCTATACTAATGATGACATTAATATTACATACAAAATATTAATATCTTTTAAGAAAATATAATTTCAAAAATGAAGATGACCTGTGAAAAAGTTAAATACATAATATGTTTTATTTATTTATAATTTGCGAAAATTGGTGTGAAAAAGAGGTGGCATGAAAGGAATACGTATTGAAAGGGACAATTCAAATAACTCGCTAAATAAAGGTTGTCTCGGAACGAAATTATTTTTGTTCTTTGGCAACCCCAAAGTACATACATTGACATCTTACTTCACACTCCTATCATTTCAAGAATGCCGGTGAAGTGCATGTGTTTGTAATCGTGTACCAAATTATTTTTTTGCCTCTTCTTTAGAAACGTTTTTTCAACTACGGTAAACTGTTTATTAAACAGTTTAGCGTTGTTTATAATTGGTGATATACATGCAGATACGAGAAAACAAGATTAGTAAACTTTTATTTAGAATTGTAGATTTTGTGGTCATGTTTTTAATTTGTGTTTGATAGTTATGAAAGGGACACAACAAACGGTTATGATTTATTTCCATGCTAATTATCTTTTAAGATGAAAAATTTAAGACCAATATGCTATTAATTACTTTCAAAGATGTGATTTTAAACTAAAGATAGATAATTATATATGTGCTTCCTAATATTTAGTATGTGTGTAGCAAAGTTTACGGTGATTTCCTTATATTAACGCGATGTCCCTTTCATAAATGATCGTGTCCCTTTCAATAAAACCCATTTTTGAAAGGGACAAATACACTTTTTATTTAAATGAGAAAATATAGTACTAAGAACAATTGAATATGTTTTATTGTATTTTATTTTGATAGCCAATAAATTGAAGTTTTTAATTCTATTTTTACATTTTAACATTTAATATATTAATTATAATAATAATAATACTATCTCTTAAATTATACATTTTTTAATGTTCACTATAGGAGTTTTTATTCTAGACCAAAATACCTCAAATTCGCTTAATTTTATTTTTTTAATAGTTTTGGCCTTTTTTGAGATATATCGGAAATAAAACCCCCTTTCCCCTCAAAAAACAACACTTTTTTCATACACGATTAAAATACCTCGCCATAACTATAGGAATGGTAAAGTAAATAGGTAAAGAATAGAGAAGGGAATCGAGGGAGCTAGTTAATTAAATCTGAATTCCCTATTAGTCTGATTCATCTCTGAATTGCATCCAGAGTGGCCAGAAGATTCTGAAGACAGTTGTGAACCATATTAGGCGTTTTAATAATTTAGAAGCGAGAACTTTGTGTAAGACAGATAATGCGAGAAATCAAAAAGGATCTCCACTGCTTGATTTTTTTTTATAAAGAAATTGATACAAGAAGAAGTTGCACCAAAAAGGTAAAACCTCTGTAATCCGCGGTGGACCCTTGTCAAGTGAAAATAGAAGATATTTCAGGGATTGGGTCTGAGTTGAAGATATTTAATGCAAATAAATTACATATACGAATATTACGAGTATATATAAATATGAATAAATATATATAATTTATTTGTTAGAGACTATAGTTTCGAAATTAATTGGTGTTGTTATCGTCCATGTTGAATATTTTTCTTTGTGGCTGGTTATTGGATACTTGGACTTGGAATAAAATTAGAATAGAGAGAAACAAAGAGGTTCTCCTCTGCTTGATGAAAATAAAAATACCCACATATATATATATAAATATATATATAATTTATTTGTTTGAGATTATAGTTTTGAAGGCTTGACCTTCATCATCACTCTTTTTGTAAATTATAAATATTATTTTTCATGGGGTCAGTATCGCGTGGATATTGAAAATTGTTTGTATTTTCTTAGCCGAAAGCCATTTAGAATAAAAACATTTCAATTCAATAAAATTAGAAGTTAAATTTTCAAAATTTTGATATGGTTCGCAGTATATTTTTTTGCTTCCTCAGGCAATTTTAAACTTAACCTCCTTGTAATATGTAATGCCTTACCTATTGAATATTGTAATGTATTACTTATTCCGAGGAGGTTAAGTTTAAAAATTGAGGAAGAAGAAAAATATACTTCGAAACGTAGCAACATTTTGAAAATTTAACTTCTAATTTTATTTCAAGTCCAAGTACCCAATAATCATCCACAAAGAAAAATAGTTTCGAAAATTTGACCTTCATCATCAGTATTTTTAATTAGTAATATTTTATTTGTTATTTCTCATGGGTTCACATACCCGATTGGATTGAGGTAAATTCGCTTTATCGTAATAGCAAGCAGGTCACTTAACAAACGAAAATAACTTTATTTTTCTTTAATGAATTAAAAAAATACATAATTTTGTTAATGATAAAAATTGCGAATTAACATAAAAATTTTGATCATATTTGACGTGTTGTTCCATGTGAATCTCTCTGTCCTTGGACCCTCGCCGGCGACCGTTGTCAATAAAATAAAACGTGCCATAACAATCTGTAAAGTGAAAGTTTCCTGAAACGTTATACGTGTGCGTCCGACCCGAAACATGATGAACATTAATTGTGACCGAGAAAACATATTAAACTCTCTTTTACTTTATATCATGCCTATCTTTTTTTTAAATTAATTTCTTTCATAATTAATGTACATAATATTATTAAATTTATCTATTCTCAAGACATTACTCACAAATACTTTTACCTTACGCTCTTATCTATATTCTAATATTTTGTGTTTCATTGTATTTATTATATCTAGCTTTAAACAATTTATAGTAATTCCTTAGATAATTATCCAAAAATATACAGCTAAACTAGAAGTCAGGTTGGCCGAGTGGTTAAAATGCACTTCAAATCAATTCAATTTCAATTTAAAATCTTTATCTACAATTATATACATTTTTTATAAATACATTATAATACATACAATTATCTTACAATGTAGTTTATTAATTAATTTTTATTTATGTACTTTGTTGTTCCTGCCTTAAAGGCTTACCATTACAATTTTAGTGTACATGCTGTTAGCTTTTGATATTTAATATAATTTTACAGTAAGTATATTTACATTTTTATACTTACATCTATATATATATTTGTTTATTTCATAGTTATATTTGGTGAATTGAAATTGAATTGAAAATTGAAATTGCACTTATAATCAAGCTAGCACAGGTTCAAGTCCGACTGGTTTCAAATATTTGACCGGTTATAATCTAATTCCTTTCAGTGGAAGGCAATCTGAAACCACCCCTGTGAAAAATTTCCCCATGAAAATTACATTACTCGAATTCCTCCATTTTTCTTTATCAATAACACTGAAAAAATATTTTTTTATATAAAATATGATATAGGGTATCGAACTCTCGGCTTACGAATCAGTTTCACACTTGTACGGCTTATTTTACTAACTTTTGAGACTAAGATTGTTTGGTTTTACGAGCTTTTGCCCTTTAATAGTTATCTCGAACAATTTCATTATGATAAAATTTTAAGAACGACCAAATCGAAAATATTAGTACAGTAGAGTACCGAAAACTCGGTACTCGATAACCCGGCAGTCCGGTTAACTCAGCCACACACTGGCAGGGCGCAAAACCCTGCATCCCCTTATTTTCATGTTGTAAAGGCTCTATGCCTTCATAAAGTACGTACTTTTCCTTTGTTTAAAGGTATTCGGGGAGTTTATTCTATGTTGTATTCTTAAGCAAACAATACATACAAGAACAGTACTGTACTTTCTGAAGATACACTCATACTTATTATTTTTTAACCCCATTCCCGATAACCCGGCATTTTCACAAACTCGGCCACCCTTCGGTCCACATCAGGCCGAGTTTTCGGGACTCTAATGTAATCGATTCTAATGTGAATAAAAAAGTTTTCTCTAAATTTACTTATAATTATTTCGTTCCAACCCAGCATGGTTAGAAAATTTTATTAAAATATGCATTAGATACCCTACTTTCCAGGTTGTATTTCCAGATTAAAGTGTTAATTAATAGAAGAAGAATCTAAACGCCCAAATTTTATAGATAAAATCCAAAACATTTTCTATCCTTAATTACGAATTCTCAATTAATAGCTTATTAACTTGACCAAAAAAACTTTCTAATTAATTGAAAAGTTTTTGTTTTGCCGAGAGTAGCAGAGTTGTTGATTCACAAAGAGAAACAAAGAGATTGTCCTCTGCTTGATGCAAATAAACATATACACATATATATCAAGATGATATATCTGTATATATATTATTTATTAAATTAATCTAATTAATCTAATTAAATTAAGATCATTATGTTGTTGGAGATCGTGGCTGTGATAAATTTGTAATGGGTTGAAGGAGTTATTCATCCAAAGCAAGGATGTACCGGGTCCAATAAAATTCCCAGAATAAAGACGTTTCGGCCTGAATTTAACGGGTCATCTTCAGTTTATTAGCAATTATACACATATTAAATGTACATGTGATTGTTCCTGGTCTTGTAAACAATAAGAAATTTAACTTCATATATTTAGTGTTGTGCTGGAGCCCAAGATTCAGAGATGGGTGATCTTATGATCACTCATCTCTGAATCTTGGGCTCCAAAACACAACACTAAATATATGATGCTAAATTTCTTATTGTTGACAAAACCAGGAACAATCACATGTATTTATGGTAATATGTGTATAATTGCCAATAAACTGAATATGATGGCCTGATAAATTCAGGCCGAAACGTCTTTATCTTTAATTTTATTGGACCCGGTGCGGTGCTTCCTTGTTTTGGTTGAATAACTCCTTCAACCCATTCAGATCATTATATTAATTTCGATTTATAAAATGGAACTCCTTTCTGTTCATGTTTTCTAAGGGATATGTAAAATTCAAATAAGCGTGTCCAATAAGTTGCCTATCTTTGAGGCGTTGACTGATTTTGTTTTTTTGTTGTCTCCCCTGCTTAGATTTCGCCGAGGTCTTGATTGACGTCTCTTCAAGTGTTCACCTCTGTCCACTTGTCTGTGTCTTCATCTGTCCTGATAATGGAATTCAGCCGGCACTTTCTTCTCGCGTGTTTCCTCACGTTGGTCAGCTACTGCCAGGTGAACCTCGCTTGCGAACATCTATGTCACCTGCATGACCACATCGTAGAACCATTTTCTTAATAAGCCACTTTTACCTTTTAATTATCAACATCTTAAAATAATAACAATAATAATATTATAATTCAAAATTGAAACACACCAATACACAAGTATAATTATTTTAGAATATTTATTTAAATAGAGTATGAAAATAAAAAATAATTTAAGGTATATCATTAGTAATGAAGCTGTTGAATCTTTCATTTTTGTGATTAATTTGATTAAAATTTGAATTTTTATTTAAATCACTTATAATTAATTATTATTATTTATTGAACACGAATAAATAATACAATATAACTACGACGTTTCGAACGACATATTCTGTGATTCAGTTAACCTAAAATTGGAGCGGGTGCTCATCTGCTCATACTTGAGAACAGAATAAGTCAACCGAAAAGTCGTAGTTATATTGTATTATTTGTACGTTTTCAATAAATAGGTATATCATATTCATAAATCCCAAAACACGCAATATAATGTCATATCAAATCAAGCACTAATCATATCATAGTTTGTGATATTTTAGGGAAGGCACGTTTTGATCAACTTTGTTTGCTGTGGCTTATTTTAATCGTAATTCAAAGTACATATCGAATTAATCTTTTGATTTTGGTTCGATAAAAATGTTTTGTCGGAATTTCAAAACGCCTCGGTAGAAGTTACTCTAAATTCGAACTTTTAATTACTAATCATTTCGATTACAATACAGTCGTTGACCGATTACAATACAGTCCGTCAACGACTGTAAGACTTAAATGGCCGTATTTTCAATATGATAAATCTTATCACGATACAATAAATCTTTGCAGTTTTTGGACAAAACTGGTTAAGTCAAGTTTTTGTCATTTTGAGCTTTTGATGTCTTTATCCCAAAAAAATCCACTCTTTGATAGAAACGGTTTAAGCCAGAAAAAATTACTTTAATTGTTATTTCACTAATTACAAAGGAGTTATCTTTCATTTTTTTGGTAGAATAGACTTATGTTATCTTGAATTTATTTGAATAAATGATTTTTTACTATCCCAAAAATAACATGATAAATTAAATACCGCATATTTCAAGGAAAATAGTTAATTATTAATAAATGTTGACTTTCCGAAACTAAGCTTTTTTTATTACTTTATCATACAGGGTATGTTCAAGTATTGTAATCGTCCATGAAAAAAGTGTTTTTTTTGCTTCTTTTTTTCGAAATATCTCAAAAACGGCTGAAACTATTTTGATTAAAAAAATTGCGCGAAACCATGGCATTTCTACAAAAAAGCCCTAATAAGTGAACATCGAAAAAATTATATTTTTCGAGATAATAACTGTTTTGTCAAAATGTCTGTTAGTCTATCATTATGTTATTCTGTCAGTCTGTTAGTCTGTGAGTGACCAAATTTTGTGGACGAGCTAGCTCAAAAACTAGTGTGAATATCAAAACCAAATTTCACACGTAGTTTTGGTGTATTGAGATTAAGAGCTGATTAGATTTTGGTGCATATCGACCCAAAAGGGGGGGGGGGGATATATTTAAATTTATAATATTTAGTATGTTAGTCTGTGCGTTACCAAATTTTTTACCTTGTACTGAAAACATAACATCACCTGACTTAACCCCTTTTGCCCAAACTTTACAGAAATATTCCATTGTATTCACAATTCTTACAACCATTCAATATCAAACAAAAGTAAATTCTCGATTTGCCATCTGAAAATATTGAAAGCAAAGAAATGAATAGAAATCGAAAAAAAATAAATAAATAATAGATATACTTATGTCGTCATTAATGTTGTTGGGCAACAAGTGTCTCCGGTGGTAGTAAACAGTGAATGGCTAGGCTTGTGGGTCAGCAGATATCCGGGATCGGCTCTCTGCACCGGCATAGTGCTCTGCTCTGCTCTGGTGAGGCATCAGGAATACTAGGAACCGGCCGATCAGCTAACGCTAACCTCCCCGAAGCCAACGCCGACAGGCATCTCTGCCGTTATTGTCATTTGATAAACCGATAATTCATACCATTTAGTTTTAATCAAAGGGATTACATTTCCATTTTCAATCCAGTTGATCGATTTGCTTTTTTTTTATCTCTCATTCTAAACACTATAACTTACACCCATATTTTTGTTGTCATGTTCTTGTTTACAAGGTTCCATTTCAAAATAAAACGGGATACTATTAGTGTCGATACGTATGACTGTGCATTAGGGCATTGTAGCCCGTAAACTAAATCCAAACTTGAAATTTACAAGTTATGGATAAATTTTCCCCGAAATCAAACATTATATTCAAATTTTAATCGAATAATTTTTTCGGAAAGGGTTAAATTTTTTATGTTCACCATAATATTTTATTTTAGGAAGAATAAAAAATTAAACCCTTTCCAAAAAATTATTGGATTAAAATTTGAATACAATGTTTGATTTCGGGCAAAATAAATACATAATTTCAAGTTTGTATTTAGTTTGCGAGCTACAATGCTCTCATACACAGATAGACCTATCGACACTATGGCATGTGACGTATCGAGTATCTCTTTAGATAGAATTAGGATATTTTTTAAATTAACTTTAGAAAGCCAAAAGGGTCAGAGTTAGGTAGTTTTGGTACAAGTTTTCGTGAATTATGATTAAGAAAAATTTCAGAAATTCACTCGTTCTCTCTTTATAAACTAAAAATAAAACAAATTTGTTAATTTTAGATAATATATGGAACGGAGAAAATTAGTTTAAAAAGGACACTGAAAGAATCTGAAGAATAGATATATGTGACCTTCTCCGAGAAAAGGGACCTAGTGTGTGAAAAAGGAAGTTTTGAGAAAAACGCATTTAAAGTTTCAAAACGCATTATCACTTTGAACACACCTTCAGTTGGGAGATGCGATTTGGTATGGTTAGTTATGATTGGGTGCCGACTTTGGTGATGTCATGCCTATGTGGTGACGTATTTTTTGTAAAAATAACTATAAGAAAGGAAAAGAATAAAGTGACGCTTCAGTCTTGTGCCAACTGTATAACGAGTGTTATCAATATCTCAAAAGTTGTTTCGTTTTGTACGTTTTTATGGGGTAAATAAATTTTTATCAGAAATCTAACTCATTTCATCTTATTCTACACCCTTTTAGGTACCAGAATCCACTCTTATGTCCAAACCCGTTTTTTGACACACTAGTCCCTTTTCACGGAGAAGGTCACATATGCTTACATAATAGAACATAGAACACACGTTAAGACACGAAGGATTGTAAAGATATATTGTAGAGGTCTAAGTGGAGAAGAAAGTGGAAAAGGGAAGATTCAGAATGGACTAAGTATATTTCTCCCAGAAATGAAAGATAAAGAATGAGTCGGCATGGGATAGAGTTGAGTGGAGGTGGGTGGTTGCATCAAACGAGTCTTAGGACTTGATGATAATTCTCGGTAAGCGTGTCTGAATCGCGCTTGGCCGACTTATTATATAATTGTTGAGCCGTTGGTAAACACCATGATGATATAGAAGTTTTGTTTATGTTTGATCACTGAGTATTAGGTCGATTATTTTTTTTGTGCTGATATCAATTAATGAGAAGGGTTTAGATATATTAGCTTGTAAAACTTTGATAACTTCGGCACGCCCTCGAAGCTCGGCCCTCCGGGCTGGTGCCCTAGCGGTCCAAAAATTTTATTCCTCTTAAAAAACCACACTCCAAATGTATACCCGTAAACTACCGAAAATACATCGTCTCTTAAAAGTTTCGCCTCTTTAATTTTTGAGTGGCGGGGGGGGGGGGGGGGGGAATAATTATGAATATATTTAATGTTTCTTAATTTAAAATGAATTGGAGTCTTTCATTTCAAAATTACAATTATATTTCAAATTTGCCTCGTTAATTAATATATATTTAATGTTTCTTAATTTAAAATCTATTGGTGTTTTTTCATTTTCATTCGAGTTCAAATGAATACAATATTATCTCGACACAGTCTAAATCAAAAATATATAGTTTTAGTAACAGAAATCAAGATATAATTATTAATGTTTCAATGGTGTAATGGCTAGAGCTAATGCCCTTAGTTCAAGAGTTCGTCGGTTCGATTCTAGGCAAGAGGGTAATTTTTTTAGAGAAATTTCTCTAAGCGTTGTTACAAATTAATCTAGACAAATATATATAGTATTGGTGAGTGAATTGATGGAACTACAATTTCCAAATAAAATAATTTATTACTCTTTAAAAAGGAGGATATTTCCTTCTTCTGCAGGTTTTAAAAGGGTCAACAAAGAAACTTCCTCATCTCCTTTAACAGTGATTTTGCTTGAGTGTTAGAGTTTGCCATTAGCATGAAGAGAAAATACTTCTATATATAATCTAGTAACTTTACTTAGTATACTTTATATATCTATATATACGAGTATATATGTACCGACTTTAAATAATCTTTTGAAATTAATCAAAAATTAAATAGCATTCCTTCCGTATATACCCAAATTTGTTATTGTTTATTCCAGGATGTTATTAACAAATAACTTGATAATATCGAAGCACTTACCGAGTTTATAATAATTATAAAATCAAGGGATAATCAAGTAATTTCAGATTCAATAAATTTTTACACCTCAATATAATACAAGCTTAAAATAAAAAACTGCTTCTTAAACTTTATGTTCTCTCGAACGAGTTTATTTGGAAATATAATTAATCGCTTAGGTTTCAAATTTTATATCTCTATAGTTTAATGAATTTTTGAGATTATAACAACTAAAACGAAAAGCAATTACCAGTGACTGAGATTGATTTTATTGGACTAGAAAGCCTCAATTCGTGTTATTCTCAGGAAAAGCTTCAAATTTAATTTTTAAACTTTTGTGTTACTTCGATTTAAGTAGTATAATAATAATTAATAAATGAAAGTACTTAGAAAGAGTTGCAAAAGTAGGTTGAAGTATATTTTTTTTTTTTTTTTATTGAATAAAGAAGAAAAATAGATTAAAAATAGTGATATTATACCAAAAAATTAGTCCCATGAATAATTTCTGATGGTACGATCAAAACTTGAAATCGACTATTTAAACAAAGGCAAAACGTGATTTTAATAGGAAATTTTAACACTTTTTCTAGTGACTCTAAAAATAATATAATCTAAAAAAAACTTTTAAATAAACAATATTATAATCTTCAAAGCCTCTATTATAACAGATATAGAAATCGAAACATTGTAGGTACTACAACAATTCATTCATTGGCGTTAAGGGAGAATTGTGTAGGTTCTTGATGAAATCTATTATAATAAAGTAATTTTTTAAAAAATTTAAATATTTGATAATATAACAATTTTAGGTAGGTTTCACAAAAATAAAAGACAGGATGCTTACTAAAACTCTCTTTGAAGTCCTGAAGATGGGCTCGTTCCCCATATATTATAGAAATTATAAGAAAAAAAAATTTTTAAATTACTTATGACAAATTAACATATTGTTTTTATACATTTCAGTTTTGTAAATAAAAGAATTATGAATTAAGATTTAATTAATTGTCTATGAAAAAAGAATCATTTGTAACTTGTGACTTATGAAGATCTAAAAGAATTCAAAATCCATTTAAAAGAATATTATTTCTTTTTAATTTTGTATTCTTTATAGGTAATTTACAAATATGTAATCTGCATGCATATAATAAGCATCTTGTCTTTTATTTTTATGAAACCTACCTAGAATTTTTATATTTTTAAAATTTTTTTAATTTTTTTAATTATTTTAAATTTCCATTACTTATTAATTTATTCATTCATTATTCCTGGAGAAATATTATTAAATGTGGAACCCCTAACATTCTGTAATGCTTTATTTAATGTTTCGACAGAAATAATTATCGAATAATTTGTTGTAAAACAATATTTGAATGTTGGGGTTTGATTATCAGGAAATTACTTTCTGGTGAAACCACCCATGGGGAAAATAGAAAATTTCATTGGAAAGATTTAGTTTTGCCCAGAGTAGTAGAAATGTTGGTTCAATAGAATTAATAAATGAGGTTGTCCTCTTCTTGATGCAAATAAACATCTCGTTTGATATTATAATAAAATTAATTCACTTATATCCAATCGGGTATTTGAACCCATGAGAAATAACATATAGAATATTTATAATTAGAAAGACTGATAATGATGATCAAACATTCGAAACTATAGTTTTGAACAAATAAATTATATATTTAGAATATACATGTAAAAATACAAATCTTTTATAAAACAATCTTGAACACGTTTATTTTCAAACCAATCGTTTCTGGAGAATTTCTCCCTTTCCCAATGTTAAAATTTTCAAAAAAGACAAAAAGTTGCTTCCACTAAGATTCAAAAAGCTTTCAAACCAAATGTTTTTTTTCTTTGAAAATTTTTACCATTTTTTTTTTTTTTATTTATTTATTTAATGTCACCGGGAACAAAGCCCATTTAGACAGCACATAAGTAGAGTGTTAGTAGGGTTAGTGAGGGAGCCGAGTTTTCAGCCGGTAGAAATTTTTATTTGCCAGCTAGGATCGAACCCCGGACCTCCATTCCAACATCTTCATAATCGATCGATGCCGAAGCGAAGCCAGTGCGTTAGCTGACTGAGCTACTAGACTCCCCCTTGTATAAAAGATTTGTATTTTTCTAATATTTTAAAAACAATAAAACAAAATTCTTTTCTATATACATGTATACATGTATATAGTATATTTATATATAGTATAAGTATATGAGAAAATATCATAATGTATGGAAACTTTAACTCCTCGTAAATGAAGTGGGTTATTAATTATTCTCAAAAAGCTCATTAGGAAATAATATTTGAATTTTTGCTCTGAGGTCACTTTGAAAAATAAGAAATTTTTTCTGGTTTTCAAAGTAAATTTTAAACTGATCATCTATCTCTTACGTACCTATTCACTTAATTGATTCTTGATATATCTACCAATATTTTTAAAAAGTTCCAAATTGAGTATGATGTTATTAGCAAAAATTATAATTAATTTTATATTTACCCCATATTTAATATATTAAAAAAAATCATATCAGCTACAGAATATCAAAAGAAAGAATAGTATACCTACTCTTCTTCTGAATTATTGTGTCTTTGGGAAAGAAGGTTTAGTCCCGGTTCCTGCAACATTCCTTTACATGTAGAGTTTGACAACCCCCGGGGGGTCGCCGAGCCTCTATAAGGGGGTCGCGAAGCCTCAGTAAAAAAGAAAAAAAAACAAAGTTTAAAAAATATTTTTATTAAGAAAATGTCAATTAAAGGACATTATTTGTAGGTTAACACAAATGAAAAAGAATAAAAAATCTACTATTGTCGTATCGCTTTTCCATGGAGGCGTTTGGGGATGTAATCGATGTACAAATGTCTGTTATAGGTAATTTATTGTGTATTTACCCGATACCTAATTATAAAAATTAATAAAAATATTGTACGGATTTGATATTTGAAATATAATAAAATACAGATTACAAACAGTGGGGGGTAGGGGGTCGCGAGTTTTTTTTATACTAAGGGGGTCGCGTCATTAAAAAGGTTGAAAAACACTGCTTTAATGAATCATAAGTTCACTCCATGATCTGAACACACAATAACAATATTTATAATAAGATAAAATAAATAAAACATACTATGTAATTTACCATTTTTTTAATCACTTCAATAACATTTGGAATTTTTTTTATTTCGAAATTTAATGCAAATTTTTCTTCATTGACGATGTTTTCAATTAATAAAATCAATCATTTGCTGTATTTTTTTCAAATTCTCTTCCTTTAATCTTTTGTCTCATGATTGAAATTTTTTGTCGACCCCCTTAGAAACTTTCTATTTCTGATATGGCAAGAAAAAAAAATAGAATTCGATTACAAATGTTAATAATATTTTCTTATTGTCATTAATAAAACTGAAAAAGTTGTCCAATCATTTTCCTCTTCTTCTTCTTCCGTCCAATTTTGCTAAATCATACAAGTTGCATTTCCCATTGGCCTCGTTTAAAATTGAATAAAAATTTAATATCCTCTTGAATTTATCAATGTACGTATCGGTCTAATTGTCTTGCGTAGTTTCGGTGTTTGTCCGTCAATTGAGAGTGTGATCCAATTAGCATAGGCAATGTTGCATCGCCCAAGTCTGATAGCATTGATAAGCAGAGCATACCGAAAGATCGACATGGATAACCCAGTTATATTAAAACCTGATGGTACCTTCATAACTGTACAGTCATGTCCAAAGACAACTGCCAGCTTCTTCTTCAACTTCATCTTCATCTATTTGCGCAACTTTCCAAACTCAGCCATAACGGAGGACTAGATCGCTTCTATTAAAATCAATTAGCATTTCTAATCCAAGATTAACTTTTTCAATTGTAAATATAACTGTCACAATAAGCCATCACAATAACTCTATTATAATCATGTTTTTTTCTGTAACCAAGAAGGGCTTTTCAGCTTTTTTTGCGCCATGAACCACTTTCACCTGAATGTCAGAATGTCATTTCTCTCTCCAAAGTGAATTTTAAGTAATACTTACGTATATTACTAATTCTTTTTATTTCTTCTCTGTTAGTACAAGTATTATAAAACTTAAGTTAAAGAACCCTATAAAAAACGTAGAGTACAGTAGAACCTCGTTTATCCGGACTAACTAGGACCAAAAGCAAACTGTATAATCGAAAATCCGGATAATCCGGATATATAGGTAATAATAACAAAACAAATCCCCAAATAAGCGAATTTGAATTTATTACGATAAAAAAACAAGTTTAAATCAAAATTAGATAGAATTGTTTCAAAAAATACATACATAGGTTAAAAAAAATTTGGTGAAATTATAATTACATTCTTGCTACCTGAGTTAAAAATTATTTTAAATATAAAGAAATGTCATTTTTTGAAAATTAGACGGAATGTTTTTCAAAAAGACAACTCTTGACTAGAGCCAATATTATCATTAAGATAATTTTCACTAAGATCACATTGTCCCTAAAATTTAAATTCTTTTTTTAATTAAAAATTATTATCTAAGTGAACATTTATTGAAATAAAAATGTCTTCAAATCCAATCCGGATAATCAGAAGGCCGGATAAACGAGGTTTTACTGTATATAAAAATAATTTTCAGAAAAACAAACGACTTCAAAAAATAATAAGAACTGAAAAATCAAAATAATAATATGCATTACACAGCATAAAATAATTATCTAATTTATTTACAACTAAACGACGAAGTTTTTACATGAAATCACTTTTTGAAGTCGGTGCCAAACAAACTATACAAACGAACTTACGCCATGTTGTCTTCGTTACCCGGCAAACGTACTAAGTACGATCCGTCGAGTCCGATTCATAAAATATATATGTTTGACACCGACTTCAAAAATTGATTAACCACTTCAGCTACAAAAGAACTGAATTAGCATTTGCATGGATAATTTTTCAATCTATTCTATTATTCAAAGATGGAGAGGTATACAAAAATTAGCTGATTGAGGAACTAGTCTGTCTTTGATTTAGGTTTATTTAAATAAACCGGATAATCTTATACTCAATGAAATAAGACTTTGATGCATCATTTCACTTTTGAAAACATGGATGTTTTCTATATTTGGCCATGTCTGGGCTAAATAAAATGAAAATTATTTTGCCTTAAATTGAAATTTCGAGTTACGTTTAGAAAAATATGTAGGAAAACTGCCTGACTATGCAGAAAAATTGTATAATAGTATAAGTCTTAAATAAATATAGTTTTCATTTTTTTATACTCCTACTCCTAAAGTACGTTTTTATGGAGGTGTTCGACTTAGATTTTAGTACACCCTCATACTAATAATGCGTAAAAATATGTCATTAATATACCCTGCTACTAATAATATTATGTGTAATAATATATCATATTTTTAGGGCTATTCGGAATATACAATTTATGTTAATTTTAAGATAACATTGAATTATATAAGTTCATAAAATTGAAAGATAATGTTAGATGTAAGCCTGGTGACTTAGGGCTAGTTGTATGTCGGTTGGTGAAGTCTTTGTTAAAGTTAACAAAGGGATAAACCTCAGAATGCACCCTGTGCCCGGCAGGATGTCCAAGCACACGAAGAGGTTATCTGATTGGCCATCCGGCCGGGCACAATGTGAATTCTAAGTTTTTTGCCTTTTCAACTTTTACAAAGACTTTACCAACCGACATACAAATGGCCCTTTGTACGTTAATGTATACTTCCGGCTGAATTCTTGGTTGCCTAATTTTTAGGATAAACTACTTAATCTGACTGTACACTATACATATATTTTTATTGTGTAGTTTTATAAAAATTCACTGATAAAAAACAAAAACAAATTAGAATTCAAAATTAGGTAATTATCTTTTAAAGTAAAGTGAACCTTCTTCAAAAATTTAATATAATTGTAATTCAATTTATTCATAAGATAGTAATGGTCTCTGGGAACTGTAAAAATATTTTTGATCAGTTCTTATATTTTCGAGAACGTTCTTGAAAGAACATATTACAAGTTACTTCCTGTAACCTCCTCTTCTGAATATACTTAGTTGATTCTATCTCACTTTTTATCTAATCCGTAATATACAATCCAGTGACTTAGGTAGGAACTATAGAATTAATTATTAAACAGTTGTTTGACGAATTTCCCCCATGAAACTTTTAAATTTCACCCTTGGGGGGAATACCTTCCGGTTGAAAACCAGTGTACTAGATAGTAAGTTACTACAGTAAACGATCTGCTTATGATGGGTTTGGCCAAAGAAGGAATTTCATTACGAAAAGAAAAAAATCCGGTTTTATCCAATTTAGGTTGTCCAAATATCAATCCGTGTTCTCAATTAGTTAATCTATTTTTGTGTTCTTCTCAAACATATTTTTTTCATTGGCCTGTTGTGGACTTTGTGCATCTGAATAAATATTTTGAATGAAGAGAGTGAGCTCCTGTATTGTGTCCGACCACTTGACATATTTCGTGACATCTCGAATAATTCATAAAGAGAAATTCTTTAAACTCTGGATCTTCTTTGAATGAGCGTCCTTTCAAAAAGGAATTAGTAAATATACGATACTTTTCTATTCATTAGTTAAACAAAAGTTAAGTAAAAAAAATTGTCCTTATTAATGTAATGTAAATAAAAACACTAGGGTAATTGGAATAGTATACTGCATAATTTGTTTCTTAGTAAATATGAACTTTCTTCTCAGGGCCGGATTTAGGATCTATGTTCCCATAGGCTGAACCGGTGGGAGCGAGCCTTACCGGGGAAAATATTTTTTTTTAAATTAACCTTAAAAAAACCCCATTTTCAGCAATTATCCAATTAAAAACTTAAAAATAAACTTGCATGACTCTTTATTGAAATCTTGTTAAATATATTACTTTACCATACAGGGTATCGTCAAGTATTGTAATCGTGCATGAAAAAAGTGGTTTTTTCCTTCTTTTTTTCGAAATATCTCAAAAACGGCTGAAACTATTTCGATTAAAAAAATTGAGCAAAACCACGGTATTTCGCTCTACAAAAAAGCTCTAATAAGTGAACATCTTTATCTCGCGACCAAGCCCTCAGTTTGAGAATAGCTTATATAGACAATGAAAAAAGTGCTCTTAGTTTTTGTTTAATTCGAGAGAAGAGGAGTGAGGGTTCTTAAAAATTCTTATAAAATTTACAACATTCTCATTTCATTGGAATGAAAAATATTTTATATTACACATTTAGTTTGTACTTTCTGTTTTTTTAGCCAAAACGGAAATGTTGAACTTGTTTAGCTGAATATTTATTTGATTCCTCATTAAATCCTGGATATAAACGTGTGTAATTTTAACCTATAGAACATATTATCATAGGTATAGTTTATGCTCTTACAACTCACATTTTATAAGAAATTAGTACAAATCTTTAAAGTAACCTCCTAAATACAATTAAATATTCAATATGTGCATTAGACAAATGACAGTTGTACAATGTTTAAATAAATTTTAAGCCCTGATAAAAATATTTTCTTAAATACGTATATTTTTCAATTATTTTCGTACATGTATATTAATTTTTTTAAGGATTTATTTAAATTTGATTAGGTGTGCCCACAAGGGGTTAATACGCAAAATGCGTCATTGTAATTTCTGGGGAGGGGGTTGACAATTGTTGCTAAATTAGCATAATTATGCTAAAAATAAAAACAGTGAAGTTAATAGCTCCAACAAAAGGTAATTAAAATCTCTTCTAAATCTTTAGAAGTGAATAAAATATGATGTACAATTAGTAACATCAGTCTATCCGATCTTTTAAGTACGGATAAGATTCAATAATTAATGTGACCATGCTTTAAAAAAGAAACCCTATCGAACGAATATAGGTAGTCTTACGACACACATCTCCAAAATTCTCACCGGTACCAAACGGATCAGATTCTTATGTCCTGTACCATCGGTTTCCAAGTGAAATACTTTATGAAATAATCTTTCGAAAAATTATAGAAAACACACAGTCAGCTTATGTTATTACAACTCAGATTTTAAAAGAAATTAGTACAAATATTTAAAGTAACCTTTTGACTAGCTGGTCAAGTGACTTTACGTTATAACAAAATTTTGTTTAATATACGAGTCATCTATTAATAATAATAATAATAATATAATTTGGCTCAATATATTTCCCTAGTGGCCTAGTAGGTACTATAGTTAAATGCGGGTACCGGTCCGATGCTCTCATTCAGTAAGACACTTTCCATTAGGATCAGTCAATATTAAAAAAAAGAACTAAAATTAAGTATAATTTTACTTATATAGCCGTAAAATTCTACAAGAATATTAAATATAGAATATTATAATCATTACCTATATTTATATTTTATTTTATTACTTACAATTATAATCAGTAGAGATTGTGGTGTTGGTGCAAGGTGAAACATCTTTAATAAAGATAAGAGTAAATAAATATTTTTATTACTTACATTATTTTTTACTTACAATTATTATGAACTTCATGAAATAGGATTATAGATATTCCTCTCAGGTATTAATTGAATTAATTCCTATAATAATATTTCAATAATAATATTTATTTATTCAAATATATATTTTCCACTTTATTGCTATTTTAAATGTCATCAGATGAATGTAGCATTTAAATAAAATATTAATAGCGACTATTAAATAGGAAATCTTGAGTTGCTAGTAAATTAAAAGATACTAACCGTTCTCAGTCAAATGATTTAATTCTCACTGTTAATAGCAAGCCATCATCCTTAGCATAATAATTACGTTTGATCTAAGAAGATAAGCAAGATGTGGTGTACTTATTTTTAAACTCTAACCTTTTGAAAACACTATAAACTCTTGACTGGGTCTATATTACCTACTTGTTGTAAATTATTCGAATTGTCGAAATACTTGAATTTTTTTAAATTCTACTTGAGACTAGTACTAAACCACAGAGTAAATTTCATTTAAAATTACGTTATAAAGATTATTTATCAACTATTTTACCAGATAATATTAATTCGAAGTTAAATGGTTGCTGCCCCCTTCGAAAATCTCAACTGTCAAAAAAGCTATCTAGTTAATTTATTTATTTTTTTGAGCGTACTATTTCTAAGATTCAAAATCAGCTAAGGAATTCCAATCAAATACCTACATATCTTTATCGTAAAATTTTGTAGACGACTAAGAAATGGAAAACAGAATTGTTTCTAATTGTACTAACTACGTAGTATGGCTTTACATTTTAATTTAATATTATTCACCATCAAAATTTTAAGATTAAGATGTGCAAGTCTTTGAATGAAATTCCTTAATTTGCTTTGAGTGCAAGAAGTGATTCATCTAAAATTATTGCGAATTTCTCGAATAATGTTTTTGAAATTTGGGTTCGATTAGAGAGGGAATTGCAGCCCTTTTGACATAAAATCAAACTTATTTATTAAGTTCACAAATAATATTTATAAATTTATTTCAAATTGACCTTATAATAGACGATTCTTGACCTGCTGCATGTTTTTCACTAAAGAAGGATGGGAGATATAACCTTATAATCTCATCGGCTTAATGGCTTTATTCTTTAGGGGTAAATAGTAATAATATAGATTGAAAAGTCCATAATTTTTACATTTTCCCATTTTAAGCAGCCATTAACAAACTTTTTGCTTTAGGGTATGTGTTAAATGAAAGGGGTATATGTATAGTACAGTGTAACTAAAATTGGAACGGACTCTCTTTAAATTTAAAAATCAAAATGTACCCTCTACTTCACTTTTTAACGCTCTCGTATCCAGTTCCTCATCAATCTTCAATAGCTTGTTTTTAAATAATTCAAATAATTTTCAAATTCAATGTAATTTTCGCCTGAGCCCATAAATAACAGATTAGAGATTATTTAGAGGTAAAATATCCGAATAGAAAATATTTCTGACCTTACTTCTATAAAGCTGGAGGGAGTACTAATGCACCATTTACTATAAGATTTGAGAATCCTAAGCTTGGTTTACTTTCACTGGTTCTATCAATCTTTAAAAATATATAACATAATTAGAAAACTAACTGCTTTAATTCTAATAGAAAAGTGTAGTTAATTTTATTTATTTATTTTACTATGAGTAGTTAATAGTATTGCATTAAAAAAGACTCGAGCAGTGATTTCTCCGAAGGATGGGTGCAATGTACTTAAATAAATGCCATAATCATTAACATTTGTCAATGCTTCTGAATTTTATTATCAAAAAAACAAGTACAAAAACATTTTTCTCCCCTCCAATTATATTGTTTTCAATCGCACATCCTAGGACGTCATAAAATTTTGAACTAGCACATACGATGTAAACGGTGGTCGAGTCTCTACAAAACTCCACTTATTTGGTCTACATAATTATAATTTCACGAACTGCTCATTGTGGATAATACTAACATCATAAGAGAAATAATTCCTAAAAGTCTCGACAGTACCATATCTTCCCTAGTTAATTACTCAACATTGGTCACTACTGTCGGGGTCCATATGTTGGTTCAGTTTCACTGTAATCTGGGGGTGGCAGAGATTGGGACCAAGGGGTTGCTATTGGTTGCTTGCCTAACAATGGTTATGGCGGGGTTGAGGGCGAATTTTAAAATGGATTTGAAGAAGATCATTGCGTTGTCCATCTTGAATTAGTTGTGGTTTGGATTGTCAGGATTAAGAATTATCAGGAAACCCAAATTGTCTTATGGGTGAATTAAAAAAAAGCAAACAACAGATTCTTAGGGGTAAAAGTGTTTTTGTTTCACATTAACTACTTGCCTGTCTCTACTTTTTACTGGTTTTTGACAATAGCGTTGGCGTATTCACCCCTTATAATTGCGGTTTTACCCTCATACACATCCCAAGAATTTGCTCTTTTGTGAGAATTCAGAATTGAAAAATTCAACATAAGCAATCGTTCTATAATAAATTGGTATTTCATGTTATTATTTCCAACTCTAACGGTGGTAAATCCTAATCTGATTGCGGGGAGGCGCGAATAACAGGGGGTTGGCAGCTGGTGATGGTGATGATGGACAGCCAGACAACCGGCGAGTCATCCAGCCGGCTTTTGCTTTTTTGCTTGAATGGTTCCGCAAGTGCATGAAGGACCGGTCGAACCACTTCCGTCTCCGGGGCAATGGGCCACAATCCCCCTAGCCCTCTTCTTCTATCTACTCATCTTCAACACTCTTCTCCTCTTTGCATTCACTATAGCGAGTGTAATGTGTGGTCATTACAACTAAAACAGTTGCATTTTGGAAACAATTGAAATTTTCACACATTCTATACAAGGAGAAAAAATCCAGTTAATACACCTGCAATATCTGTGTTTATTTGTTTAAAATTTAAACCTCATTAAAATATACATAATTTGCTATTAAAATTAACAACTTCATTAGAAATATATCTACATATTTAATAACACATTTGATGCTTAAATTATAATGTGTGCATCCAAATCATGGATTGTATAAAAATAATTTGAAATTTAGTCTCACTCTATCTCTTTCTCAGCCAATTTGTGAGGGGACTAGAAAAAAAAAAAGATAAATTATACATTGAAAATTTAATTTAATTTTTTGAAGCATTTTTTAAACTATACTCGATTTTTTTTAAAACATAACTGGGTCATTAGAATGTTAATTGATTTAACTGCAATTAATCAAATTCACCACTTCAAAAAATGAATTTTTTAAATCGGCACTCAATGAATATGAAATGAACAATTTCCAAACTAAAGAAAACCTTTTTAAAAATTGACTTTTCTGATTAATTCCCCTCCATCTTCAGAGCTTAAAGGATTTAAAGATGATAGAGTATCTAATCCCTAGCTTCTTGAAATTATCTTTACAATAATTCATTTAATTGGAAATTTTTCTTTTTCAATAGCCAGATATATTGTGTAATGATTGAAATGTTTTAGGCTGATGATGACATATTTGTAAATGTCGAAACGTTCCTGGGTAACAATAAAATAAAATAAAGAAAAATAAAAGATATAAAAATGTGTTTTTTGTCAAAAAAGAATAAAACTAACACCTATTTAAAAGAGAATTTGTATCCTCAAAATTTTATTTATATATATATATATATATATATAAAATAAAAAAATTCTCAAAATTAATAAAAAATTCATATTATTGTCAAATTTCCATGAATAGCTTTAACTTTTAATTTTCTTTTTTATTATGTGTATTCCACAAGGGTTTCAATTTTTCGGGGTAAGTTTTTATTTACAGACGTCACTTGTCACAATAATAAGATTCAATGATAAAAATAAAACATTATCAATGGGGTCGGGTTAGTCGAGAGGTTAGCGTACCAGCCTGCTAATCAAGTGGAATCGAATCCGACTTGAGGCAACCGTCTAAAAATCTGATCCTACATAGAAGTCATAAATTAATAATAGTATCGTAAATTGGCTTATGGCTAGAAGAGAAGGGCCGAAAAGCAAAAAAAAACATTATCCAGGTCAAAATTGAAACTTTTTGTGGAATTTAAATTAGCGAAACATTTAGTATAATATTTTTTAATAATATCTCCTAATGAACTTATAAATCGTGGGATATTTTATAAAATCTTTGTCACTTACCTAAATTTTACCTAAAATATTGTAATTAGGAGTTACACCATAAAGGTGCAGCTTCTTGGTCTCTCCATCGTGAAAAAAAGAAGAAGAGAATTGACAAGTTATAAATTAAAAATTTTAATGATAAATGCTTAGAAAATCAAAGTGTTTAGATTGTTTGTTAGTTAGTCTATTTGTGAAACAGCCGGAAAATGAGAGAATTATATTTTATCGATTGAATAGAATTGATTATAGATGCAAATAGTTAGTTGAGTGTTTGGGCGTTTCGCTCACATCCATTACTTCCACTCCACTTATTCGCTTTTTAACTTCTCCTTTATTCGTTTTTCTACGCACTGAAAAGATTATATATATCAAAACCATTAAATGAATAGAATTTAAAATCTGCCTTGAATCTCCTGCCCATCATAGCAGTCTTTCTTCTGTTACCATTTTTACTTTAACATAAATAGATAGGGGTTCAAGGGTGAATATTGTAATACTTCCTAGGGATCTATTTTTACTTCACTATAAAATTATAATGAAATAATTTAATTGTTTAGACAAATATTGGTGTTTAGACATTATATTATTATAGTATGTACTTTTGTACTTACATGAATGTAAATAAAATCTATGCAAATCTATAAAGTAATTAAATTGTTATTTATTAATTTTAATATAATTGTAATTATTATTATTGTATATAAATTATTTTTTTTATTTTATAAAAAAGTTAATACTTAATATATATGTAGATACTACTTAATGCAGAACAAAAAGTGATGTTTCGATCTCATTCACAAATATAAATAAACTTAGCAGATTTGATATTGATTTTGAAATAATTAGAATAATAATAAAATACAGACAAATTGGTAGTAGAATAGTTACTTATTGCTTTTGAGTCAGAAAAAACTAAAAAATGTCCTATAAGCTTTATTAATACCTAATAAATCCAATTTCAGCTAAAGGACTAATAATTTTTCTATCTATTTCGAAATTTAAGTTTACATCGAAACACCACTTTTTTTCAATAGCGTATTTGTAAATAAAAACTGATACTTTAGTTTATTCTTAATAAAAATTTTGGAAAAAAATTAATTAAAAATAACCACTAGAAATAAACACGAGTATCTTGTACCTAGAAAAAATGATATTTTTTATCATTCAAACATCACAGGAAGATTTGTGATCGTCTCGATGTTTTCATAAAAAAGTTTAAAGGCCGAAGAATTTATCACTCTAAGGGCCGGTTGTATGTCGCAAAGTAAATGCTTTTTACCACTAACCAAGGGTAGATGGTAAATGGAGACTGGGATGGCCAATCAGATGACAGGCACTGAAAGTTCCTGTCATCTGATTGGCCATCCCAGCCCTTCCATTTACCATCTACCCTTGGTTAGTGGTAAAAAGCATTTACTTTGTGACATACAACCGGCCCTAAAAGCTATTTCAGTGGGGTTCGATTCCCCAGTAGGAGACTCCCATTCTGATATGGAAATTGAACTACAAGTATAAAGAGCCTTTAAATTTTATTTATTTATTGTTTTTTTTAAGTATTCTTTATAAAAATTAACACAATATACACATATTCGTACCCATTTGCCAGATGATCATGTGCTCTTAAGCTATTCTTCACCTTATAACTTCCACCTCTACAGATAACCCTCGTATAACGCGTTAGGTTCCAAATAATTGACCCGTCATATAAATCGCCTTATACGAGTGTGATTACACTGTAGGTATAACACTGGCAATTATTATTTGTTAAACCCAATACACAGACAGATCATAAAAATGATAGTAAAACAAGTTTTGCATAGTTTGATATAAAATGTTTTTAAATTTCAAAAAATATGTTAAATGAAAAGATAAAAATCTGAAAATTTCAAGGGCAAGTTGTATCTATACTCTATACCAGAGGTGGGGAACCTTTTTACCCTGAGAGGCCACATTTAAAATAGCAGTAACAAAGGAGGCCACATAAGTTTCAATACCGATATATGTAACTTTTGTAAAGTTATTGATGTTCAAATTCAATTTTTTTTTGTTTTAAATTCAATTTTTTTTTATTTTAAATTCAGTTTTTGTTTATTTCAAATTCATTTCGAGGCCAGATAAAAAATTCAAAAAGGCCACATGTGGCCTTAAGGCCACAGTTTCCCCACCTCTGCTCTATACCGCATTACATAGGTACCACGCTATACGAAGGTTATTGTATAGCGATTATAACATTATTTATTGTGTTAATTTCTATTATGAATACAAATTTATACACTGCATTCTAAGGAGATAGGTGTTGGTTCAAGGTGAAACATTTTTAATAATATTAATAAAGAAATTAAGTAAAATTGCAGGTAGGTTTCACATAAAATAAAACAAATATATGTCATGAATTTATATCTCGATATACTATACGTCTCGTATTTCGTGTTCTGAGCCCATCCTTTTTTTCTTTAAGTGCCATATCAGGTCTCCCTGACGTTTCGGCACCTCTCCACATATACCTGTACTGAGTGTGTTTAGCTGTTTTACACAGATATACGGGACCTACTTTTTAACTCCGGTTTCGAACGGCTAGTTTGGAGAGATTGATTAGGCAATTATACTCTTGGTAGTTTGCCATTGCTTTCCAAGAGGATGCGACTGCAAATAACTGCCGAGACTCAGTCTCGAACGAACATACTTCAGAACATTTTATGTGAACCTACCTCGTAATTTTTACTTAATTTCTTATTAATATTGATACAAATTTATAATTACAAATAAATATATGAATATTTTTCAAAAATTTTATTATCTCAGAAATCTGAAAACTACTAAAAATCTTATCACTTTTGAAATAATATAAATTATAGTTTTGCAAATTTTTTTACTTTCACACTAAAAACTCTTGAATTTCGTCCAAGTATTTTTCATGATCATTTTGAAAAAGGTGATGGACCACGTGATTTCTTAACTTTCTCTTATCTCTTTTGATATGTTTTCCATTTCCAATTGAACTACTACTGGTAGTGATAGGGTGTGGGGTAGTGATTGCGAGAGCACTCTTCCCGTCTTGCCTGTCGCTGTCCCTGTTGCTTGTTTTGCAAATTGCGAGCCGTACGTGCGCTCACCCACTTGTCTTCTTCAGGTCTCTCGTCAGGGCGATGCGTCGTCGCTGCCTCTTGAGCATCGGGGCGGATCTGGAGGATTATATGGACCACCGCCGCCACCTCAAGATCTGTATGGACCGCCGGCCAATCATCTAGCTGGTAATGGACTTCCACCAGATGAGCCATGGCCGCTTGCCGCTCCAGATATGCCACAGATTAAACATCTCCAAGTCCAGTGCGAGAAAACGCATATGCGAGTCAACATCGAGTTCGACAGACCGTTTTACGGAATGATCTTCAGTAAAGGTCTGTTTACCACACATACTCAATAAAATTGGGATTTAAGCGGGGATTATTGATTTTATCTCTATCAATTCAAATAATTGTATTAATAAAATCAATAGGTTGAAGGAGACCATAAAAGAGTGTGTCTTCTGCTGAAATTATAAATCTTTAATTTATTTATAACGAGACTATAGTTTCGAAGTTTTGCCCTCTTCGTCATTCTATTACAATTGATTCACAGGAATTAATGTATGTACACTCTTTTATTGCATCCTTCAATATATAAAAATTCTGCTACTCTCGGCAAAAAGAAACTTTCAATTTAATAATCGATAGAGTTTACAAGATTTTTCTGGGTTAGTTTTTCCCAAAAACTAACAGTGTATGAATTTTTAAATTAAAGTTATATCCTTTTTAGGGTTCTGTACAAAATTAAAACGGCCCCAGAAGTGTTTATACAATGTCTGTTTGTCTTTCAGCACAGTGTGCTCGAAAACCAAAGAAGTTACTAACTTGAAATGTATAAGTTGTATATTTCGCCGTAATAAAAAATCGTATTAAAATTTTGTTCGAATAATTATTTTGGAGGGGTCACCAAATAGTTTTTTTTTATCATAGGGGGTGAGTTATCACTTTAAATATTTTTATTTTTTAAGTATAGATAGGCGAAAATTAAAAAAAAATTCCTTTAAAATAACGTTGTAAGTAGGACGTCAAAATACCCATTTTTATATTATTTTTTTACCAAAGGGTATTTCCAAACCGTAAAGGCTAAAATTATGAAAAAAATTCCACAAATACATCAATTCTCTCCTTATCTGCCACCCTTTAAAATAAATTTTAACTCTCTAAGTAGGGGGTCGTGGTAGGCTAGGCGGTAGCATGTCAGCCAGCTAACCAAGAGGACCCGAGTTCGAATCCGGCTCGAGGCATCCGGCTAAAATCTGACCCCCGAGGTAGAGACAAATTTAAAAATAAAAAATAAATAGTATCGTAAATGGCTTATGGCTACCATGGCCGAAAAGCACAAAAAATAAAAAATAAAATAAATTTTAACTCTTAAGTATTTTGGAAGATAAAGGTACGGAACCCTCGGTGAGCATGTCTAACGCATATTCCTGACTGCTTTTTTAATTCCGAAGGATTTCAAAAAAAATTGTTTAAAATTTTTTTATTATTATAAAAATTGCCTCTAATGATTACATAGTACATTTGTTATTAATTACCTATACGGGGTATTTTTTTTTATATGAAGATTAAAACAACCTGAAAACTGTTGTTCTCTTTTAATATTCATATATAACAATACTAAAATAAATATATTTTACAATCCTTTAGTTAAAAATTAAGAATAATTGAAAAAAATCAATTAAACATCACATTTTTTAAAATTTAAGTAAAGTAGACCGGAACCTCTTTTGGCAGTTCTGGGGGTTTTTCCCTCAATAAATTGTTACATCATCAAATTTTACTAGAAATGAAAATTTAAATACATATTTTTTTTAATCACTTCATTGAAATTAGCCATTTCTAGTTTTGACAGTTAGTGTCAGAAAATTGGCTGAGTGCGCAGAAAAGACCCTCACTTTAATTTCTTTAGTACAAAAAAATCACTTTCTGATTCTAATACACATTATATCTACCATTTTGGAAACAATAAATAAAATTAAAAAAAATATTATTTCTCAATTAAATATTTTAGCTTAAAAAATAATAGTAATTCTATCAAATGATTCGATAAGTTACTCCTTTTGAAAATAGAGAATTATTTCAATGTTTATAAATCAAGCTTTTCTCTTTCATATTCTAATGACAATATGATTGGCTTAGGGAAATTATTATTTTCTCCGTTTCTAACTTTTAAGCTGGTAAAGTGAAAGTATAACAATTTTAAACAAACAATAATTTGTTCAATTAGTTTAGATTAACGACTAGACAATCTTCTATTTATTTAAAGTACAATTTATTATACTTATTGTACTAATTATATATTTCTAAATTTTTAACTCGAAGTTTTCATTTTTCATTTAAAAATAAAAAATTTTCTTCTCGTTCAGCGTTATGCCTATAGCCAGCTCTTCAATAAGGATATTAGGCATTTTTTAAAATAATAGAAAGGGGGATCCCCCATTATTAAAAAGATAACAAGACATTGTATACATTCTTTGTTGCGCGACTCGAAAAGAACGAGATGCGTTTTACTTGATATTGTTCTTTGTTAAATCAGTCCATTTAGATACGACTTGAATATACAAATGAGCTGAGAAAAATTTGCAAATTTCTACCATTATATAAAAATGAATTGTATAATTAATTAGATATTAAATTAATTCTTGAAATTAGAAAAAACTAGGACGTTTATTCATTTTATCATTACTAACTAAAACTAAAAATTAACTCTTTCATATAGAATTTATTAAAATAATTAGAGTATAAATTTAAAACGATATCTCATTAATCGTTGTTTATTAACTGTTTTGCAGGTTTCTACAGTGATTCGCATTGTGTACATTTGAAACCTGGAACTGGCCATCTGACTGCTACATTTGAAATATTCCTGAATAGTTGCGGAATGACATCATCTGCAAATCACAATACTGGATTAACCGGCTACGGATCCGGAGCTACGCCAAGTGGAAGTTATGTTGAGAATACTATCATCATTCAATACGATCCTTACGTGCAAGAGGTTTGGGATCAAGCCCGTAAATTGCGTTGCACTTGGTATGATTTCTATGAAAAAGCCGTCACATTCCGTCCTTTCCAAGTCGATATGCTCCACGCTGTAACAGCTAACTTCCTTGGAGACAATTTACAATGCTGGATGCAAATTCAAGTTGGAAAAGGTCCTTGGGCAAGTGAGGTTTCTGGAATTGTTAAGATTGGGCAGACAATGACCATGGTTCTTGCGATTAAAGATGATGAAAACAAATTTGATATGTTAGTGAGAAATTGTGTTGCTCATGATGGAAAACGAGCTCCAATTCAACTCGTGGATCAATACGGCTGCGTCGTTAGACCTAAAATCATGTCGAAATTCCAAAAGATCAAGAACTTTGGACCATCTGCTTCTGTTGTTAGCTTTGCATACTTCCAAGCTTTTAAATTCCCAGATTCAATGAATGTTCACTTCCAATGTGTAATCCAAGTATGCAGATATCATTGTCCAGAACCTAAATGTGGAGGAGGACATATTTTGGGAGGAGGCTTAGGAGGAGGATTAGGCGGAGGATTGGGCGGCGGATTAGGAGGAGGCTTAGGACTTGGAGGTGGTGGTGGAGGTGGAGGTTATGATAATTCTCTACTACAAGAATACGGAGCTCCTCCAGCAGCTTATCCAGATCCACGACATCCCACTGGGCCAGCTTCAGCCTATAGTGAAAATAAGCCAGAAATAGTGCCTGCTCCTCAACCAGAAGCATCTACAAACCCACCAACTGGATCAGGGGCTAACGAAGAAGAGGAACTTCATCTTGGTCCTCCACCTTTACCAGGACACTCGCTTTACACCACTGTAAAGAGGAAAGGTGGTGTAGCGCCTGATGAAATCGAAGGAAACCTTGCTACCATTGGTGGTCGACCACGTTCTGTAGAAGTTGAAATCAATCATGGTCGGAGACGTCGTTCTACTGGTCACAACCGTGTATATAAACGAGACGCACAGGAAATGACAGATGTAAATACAGAACGGATTATTCAAGTTGTGTCGCCAGGTGATGTAAATTTCGCCCTCAATGGACCTACAAATAATGAAACAGTCGTGATCCAATCAGCCTCCTCATCAGACGGAGAGAGCATTTGCATGTCAGTTCCGTCGTTTGTCGCCGGTCTGGTTATGCTGTTGCTTGTGTTAGTGGTGTCCTGTCTCGTTGCTGCTTTCCTGTTCGTCCGAGTGCGTGCCGTTGACAGAAAAGGAGCTGCCACAACAACGTTCGTGCACCGGGGTTACGACAACTCGGAATTCGTTAAAGTGACGAATTAAGTGGGCAGTTGTAGGGGCTGCTGCAGCGCCGGGCGCAAGTCATCCCTAGCCATGGCCTGCCGCCGCCGCCGCCCCTGCAATACCATGTATAGACTTCACACCTCGGCTGTGTGTTCCGTGCCCAGAAATTACCAAAAATTCGTCCCTTTCCTCGAATTTCCTTTCCTTTTAAACGCATCCTCTTCATTTTAGTATTTATTTTTGCTATTGTCATCACGAATCTCACGAACAATATCAAACATAACATCGCCTCTATCTTGTAACAGTTAGGGATCTTCTAATAAGAGACTGGACAATGCCGCCTCATCCTTTGAAATAGTCGGCTACTATTTCTGATTTCTGTTCGTCATTTTAGCTTTTTGGTTATCAAATTAAAACGAATAATTTTTAAAACTTAAACGGATTAAATCTTAAATTAAATATAACTAACTATCATATAAAAATTAAATTTTATAGTTTCTATAACCATAGTCATGTTCTCAGTTAGACTTGCGGAAAATGGGGGCCGATTGTCCAATCCTTATTAAAGGATTTCTAGTAACAGTCATCTATCATCATATAACGTTATTTATATTTATCTGTATTTATCATCTATTTATGTATTTAAAAACAAAAAGAAAAAAAATTAAACCCACTCTTACCTTTAACTAAGAAATAATTTAAAAAAATTTCTAAATTCAACTCGAATATATGAAAAAAAAAACTTTGTAAATATATTTTTAATACTTTTTTATAAATAATACGATAAAAAATAAATCTCATTTAATTTAACATTGAATATATATTTATGTGTATGCGTGTGAGTGTGGCCGGTCACCTTTACAAGTGCACTAGTCTTAGAGACCCAGTTCCTTGCCAGCGTACTGTTACCTCTTCCGTGTCTACTTCTTTCAGAAGATTCACACCATTCAATTCCTGTGTATTCTTTATAACAACAACAACAAAAACAACATTTAAAATGATATTCATAAGATTCGGAAATTTTTATTTTTTTAATCTCTTAAGGTGTTGTGTCTTAGGTCAGTGTTATTTAATGCTTGATCTAAATTCTACACCTGACCGGTTTTCTTTAAATGTTTTTGACCCTGATTTTCAAACTTTTATTAATATATATATATATTGAAAGAGAGAAAGAAATATATAAACTCATTCTGAAAATAAAGATGTGAAAGATATAGTATGAAATTGGAATTAAATAGAGAAAGAGCGCAGAGTGGGGAAAACTACAATAAGAGTGTGTAGAGTTAAAGAGAGCATTGAATTGAGTTTGTCATCAGGTGACCTCGATTGTACGATGTTTGTTTCTTGTTTGTATGGTCGGTTGCTCTGAGAGTGAGTTGATCCTCAACCCCACTCTTGTCATCTTGTCTATTCCGAGAAAAACAAATTTGCTAGAGATTTTTCAATTCAATTTTTTTTTATAGAAAGTGCAACCATTTTTGTAAATATAATAGAAAATAGAAATGATGTAATATTTTTGTCTATAATGTTGCTTATTATTATTATTATTATTATTATTATTATTATTTATCTTTCATTAAATAAATAAATTTCAAATAATAACTAAATAGTTTTTGATTGTTTTATTAAATAATGTGCTTGAGAGAGCATAGTAAATCTCACAAAATCAGATATTGAGATACAAATATTATTATTCACATATATAAGGAGTTTATTTTTAATACAGAATCCTTTCTCATTAAGAGCCAAAAACAATATAACATGAACTAAAAACTATAATTTGTTCTGAGAGAAAATGATATTTTTACGATCGGCTGGCTAAATGGGCATGTTCCCGAGGCCAATAAAAGAAAGGAAAAAAATGATATATTTTTTTTTTATTTAATGTCACTGGGAACAAAGCCCATTTATACAGCACATAAGTAAAGTGTTAGTAGGGTTAGTGAGGGAGCCGAGTTTTCAGCCGGTAGAAATTTTTATTTGCCAGCTAGGATCGAACCCCGGCCTCCCACTTCAACATCGCCGAAGCGAGGCCAATGCGTTAGCTGACTGAGCCAACCCGGCTCCCCAATGATATTTTAACTTGGGTATAATTTCGAAAATTATTGTATCAAACCAACAGTAGATAAATTTTTCTAATTAATATAACAAAGAATAATTGCTATATCAATGAGAATTGTTTTGACCGCGCTTGAAAAAGATATTTATAACGAGACTCCTGCGGATTTATGCTATTGAAGTCTGTGGAGTCTTAAGTCTGTTATATTAATTAGAAAAATTTATTTAAGATCATTATTTCAAGTTAGAAATATATAAGTTCAAATATTATTTTCACTCAATATTTGAGAAAAATTCCCTACAGTTGATTCGCGATTGAATCAAATGTAGAAAACATTCGGTCAACAGTAGATATTTTACAATTGTCCCCTAGATCTATTGAAAATTAATAAGGCTATGCTACAAGATTGCACAATGAGGTGTAAAAATTATACCATCTTACTACAGAAAATTAACTGAATATTATTACATTTGCATAATAAAAGAGTAGAATTTTATCATATTATACAATTATGAAACCACAACAGAATAATTGTTCATCTGTTTAGTTTAAAATTTTAGATGATAAGTGTAAAATATGGATTTTGTAAATTCGACAATTTCGAATAGCGTCTAATCTAATTTTCAAACTTTTTGAAGCTCTATATATTGTAAGATATTTTTTTGCAACGAAATTTTCTCTGGAGAGAGACGGGCTGGTAGAAACTTTAATTGAATGTAATGGAAGGCAGCCCAGGGGTAGTGAGGAAAGAAAAACTAATACATATCAAATAAGGTGTAATTTATTGGAATCCTTCCTCCTTTCCTTTCAAACCGACGTTTCGGAGAATTTTTCCTCCTTCTTCAGGGTTTCAAAGGGTCAATGAATAAAACAAATAAAATGTTTCCTTCTTCTCTCCACAGTAGTGTTCAAAAACTTTCTTCATTTTTAACAAAGGCATAGAAAAACAATTTTTTTCCTCCTTCTAATTATAGAAAAGGAGAAAAAAAATTGTTTTTCTATGCCTTTGTTAAAAATGAAGAAAGTTTTTGAACACTACTGTGGAGAGAAGAAGGAAACATTTTATTTGTTTCATTCATTGACCCTTTGAAACCCTGAAGAAGGAGGAAAAATCCTCCGAAACGTCGGTTTGAAAGGAAAGGAGGAAGGATTCAATAAATTACACCTTATTTTATATGTGTTAATTTTTCTTTCCTCACTACCTCTGGGCTGCCTTCCATTACATTCAATTATTGTAAGATATTTTTTAATCTTGAGACCTGTATCTGTGATGTAAAAGAGCTTCTAGATATATTTATGAATAATTTCACAAAAATTCAATTAATACTAAAAATTAAAAAAAAAGTATCAAATCTACACATCCTTAAATAAGTTAGATAAACAATAATTTTAAAAATTACTAGAAGAAATGACTTTGATGGAATGAATAATTTTTTTAAAAAAATAAAAATAAATTAGGTGTCTATTAGAAAAATTGACGAATGAAATCAAATTTGTAATAAAATATTCTTATATAAGAATACTCATGATATTCATAGAAATATCTTAAAATAAAACGTTAGGTATCCTAGTAATTTCACTCGAAACTCCACCACCAACTTATAAGCAAACATACAAGTTTCAACACATATATTCGTATCTTTTATTGTAGAAATAAATTTTCACATTGATAATTTTTTTTATTAATAGAAAAATAGTACTCTAAATTAAAATTAAAATTTACTATCTTCCATTTTTTTCGAACAAATTGAAATTATATATGTATAATGTAAATACCCTATACACTTAATTTATGAAGTGGTTACTCTTGAAAATATTTCATATACATCCAGTTCGAAAATTATACTTACAAAGACTACCTAATTCAATAATCGAGTCCTAATGAATAGTTTATCATTGAAATGAGAGTAGTAACAATAATTTTATTACAATATATTCTAGATAAAATTCGGATTAATATGCAATATTTTAATACAAGATTTAACTAAAAACGTTGTTTACAAGTGACTATTTTAGAATTTTATGAAAATAGATGATTTCAAAATTTCAATACATCTCATTGTTCATTTTACAAATATTTATTTTTAAATAATTATTTTCAAAAGGTACATTAGGATGTTTTGTCACACAAATATTAAAACTCGAGGGGTGAACCGCGACCTAAAATCGTGTACATCTACTTCCACTTCCACTTTCATTTCCAAGTAGAAGGCAATAGATGACAATAGGTTATCTAATTAGATTCCAAAGTAATTCCAAATAATTCCAAAGACGGTGTACACCTAATTCCAAACGCAGTTCACCCCTCGTTAAAACTCATATCAATTGACTTGCTTAAATACTTATTTAAATAATTTAATTCAATAAATTATTTAATTTTTCAAAAAATAATAGATTTACTTAAGTTGTAAATTTTAACAAATTACTTGATCATTAGGTGATTATTTTTAAATTAAAATATTTATAAAATAGGTATTCTAAATCCAAATTGAAGTCAATATTGAAATGAGTTCTGTATGATTTAGTATCTCGTCATTTTTTTCAAGTATCCCTGTCTGTATAATCAAGTGGAATATTTAAATCTTTGAAGTGGCGAGTTTCAGAAGTGATATTCAGCCGGAAATTTTATATTTGTTAATATCTCAAAATTTTTCAAGCTAACTGCTAAGATTTACCGACTTTAAATCTCGATTAGCTCAAAAGATCGAAGAATGGGCGAAATATAAGGGCTAAACAGAAAAAATATGAAAGCCAAAATAAATTATGGAGAGCAAATCTTTCAAAAAAATTTGAAATTTATTTTTATTAAAAAAATTTATAAATAAAAATTGGAGTTAATCTACTGGAAAACCATAACAATTACAATTCTTTGTTTTAGATATAATAAAAAAATTTCAGATAATTATGCCTACCACAGCCTGTAAAAACAAATTTCTTTACAAATCTAATCGTTCAGAAAGTAGGTATATAATATCAAATTTCAGCTAAGTTTTTTTTGTCTGAGGTATGTATTATTAAATATATATTAATTATAAGTAATATATAGGAAATCATTGTAATTGATCCCACGATGGTTTGATTTCTAATTCTGGAGCTGTTTTCAATTTCTAGAAAGATATTTATAAACTGAGTCAACTTATCCAATCTCTATTTATAATTACTATCCCTTGAAAACGGCTTTAAAATTAGATGCCGAAGCGTCGTGAAAAGTCCTAGAACATTCTAACAAATTTTCTAATTTCTTTAAAAGTGGTTCAGCTTGAAAGAATTCTCAGATTTTACAGCATTACATTAAGATATAATATAAGAACATGATTTAGTTTTTATTTTAGTATTTTTTCACTATTAAGTTTATTTTAATGTTTAGTAATAGTTAACTATTAGATCTGATCCATTTCACTATTTCCTCTTTTACTATTTTATTTATATATGTAGTTTTTTTGAGAAATATAGTATGGATAATATTATAAAGAAATTATTATGACTTGCAAAGCACCATACAGAAAGAAACTCATTGATATTGAAAGAGAATAATTCGACCACTAAGGCATAGTATGCAGGCCGTAAAGGTGACCTGCTTTTATGGTGTATTTAAAACAGAGTAGTTACTATCCAAGCCAAACTAGTCTTTTAAATAGAATGCTATTGAATAAAATTATACCTATTTCTAGATCAAATCTCATGAAAAAATCAGTACCTATTATTTTTGTGTAAGATACATAAATGACTTTTCAACCATCAGGAGATACTGTCCAAAAAAGTAACCTTCACTTTTTAAATTTTAGTACCTGGAGGCACCGAGCGATGCTCGGTAACTTCTTCCTTCAGTTAAAACCTTTATTTTAATATTATTTTTAATTTAAAATTCTGATAAGAAAGTCGATTTTTATTTGAGAGCCGTTTTCAAATTAAAATAATTTTTAAGAAAGAAATAAAAACTGACTTCAAAAAATTAAATGCAACAAATAAAATACACTAAAAGGTATAAAATAATTATTATCTTATTTAGTTACAACTAAACGACGAAATATTAACATGAAATTACTTTTTGAAGTCGGTACCAAACAAACTATACCTATGAGCGAGCGTACCCGCCAAACGTACTAAGTAAGATCCGTCCAGTGCGATTCATAAAAGGTATATGTTTGGCACCAACTTCAAAAAGTAATTTCATGTTAATATTTCGTCGTTTAGTTGTAACTAAATAAGATAATAATTATTTTATACCTTTTAGTGTATTTCATTTGTTGCATTTAATTTTTTGAAGTCGGTTTTTATTTTTTCTTAAAAATTATTTTTATTTTTCTCTTTTTAGTGATGTTATTAATAGTGATCATATTATCAGAACTTGACCAAATTAATATGACACCATCCCTAAGACACTCCCTTTCGGATAAAAAAAGAACCATCGAAATCGGTTCATAAACAAAGAGGTTAGGTCTAAACAAACCTAATAAAAAAGATCTAATACCTATGAAAAAAAACGAAAAAAAATGGGACCAATCGGAAGTTAGACTGGACCCAATGCAAAAAAAATTTCAAAATCGGTTTACAATTGGCGGAGATATGAGGTAACATAGGCACAAAAAAAAAAAAAATTCAGTCGAATAGAGAACCTCCTCCTTTTTTGAAGTCGGTTAAAAAATACAAATATATATAGTATTCGGCCACTGTACCCCCATCCCCCACCCCGCTTGACCCCACCCCGAAACCTCGCCCTACCCCCGGATCCCCCCATCACTGCACCCCACCTCCTGCACCTATTTTGATTCAACCATATGATTCATTTTTATTTATCCAATTGTTAATAAATAAAACCTATCAAAATGTGTTGTTTTTTCAGAAAATTGCGACCTGCTTATGCGAAATATATATTTTAAATAAATTCTTGATTATTTTTTATTCTATTAAATAAATAAAGTTCTTTATAAAAACAATTATAAAACGTTTATTAATATTTCTAACGTTTATGGAGAACAAAATAAGTTAAAATCCACAATCACAATACTTCTTCAAGGCCTTTTCGAACAATGAATTAAGGCAACCCATTGTCTGCCTGGGTACAAAAGGAAAAGAGTAACCTTTTTTAAAACCATAAGAATGGGATTTGTCTACCTGAGAATAATTAATTTGATTACGAAAAATCCCATCAAAAACAATTTTGTCGAAGATGAGACCGTGACAGATCGAATTGTCACCCCAAAAACCCCTAACCCGTGAATTTCATCAAAATCGGTAGAGTCGTTTTCAAAATAGAACCAAGATACAAATATATAAACAAATATATATACAAATAAATATACAATTTTTGCTCGTTTAATAAGAGTAGATTTTATTCTTCGATTTTTTTTTTGCAAATTTCATCGAATATTTAAGGGCTTCATACAATTTTTTGTTATTTTTCACATTTAATATTAGATTTTTTATGACACGGTATGAAAATACTCTAAATGTTTTGAAATTTTAGAGATGCGCCGCATCCACAGGATCCATGGACAACACGTCATTGATAAATATATTACTTTCTTAAAATTAAACAGTTTTTTCCCCAGAGAAACCGAACTTTTTAATTTACAGGGAATAAATCAAAAAAATTTTTTTTGATGTAATAAAATTATAAGTTTATACAATACAATGATGAGCTGTATATTCTTAATTAACTAAAAATTTCAGACTATAGTTTTGGAGGTTTTATTTTCATTTTAATTCTGATTTAAATAAAAAATGGATGACTCACTGGATAAATTTTTATATTTTTTTCTGAAACGTTTTGGGATTCATAAATCACTTCATCAGACAAAAAAAAGTAAAAAAGAGAAAGGGATTTAAGAATGGACAAAAAGCTTCACGAGATAATACAAATTTAGTAAGTCATTATGAATAGAAAATTTATTAGGATTTCGGATTTTAACACTCACTGGTAGGCTGGATTATTATTAGATCAATATCGTCATTTGTAATTAAAAACTGAAATGTTGGTGAATAATCGTATGAAATATATATAGATGATTTTTTTCGAAACTGTAGCCTCACATTAGTTAATTACCTAACAATATATATTTACTTTCACATTTATATTCATAGAATAAGCTTTTGGTTGAAATCGGAAAACCGGAAGTGTACATTTACATGAGATTTTTTTCGTTTTACTCAAAAAACAGCTGTAACGATTTTTTTAAAAATTAGTGTATTTATCAAGTGTCATGAGTTAATAGTTGTGTCAAATTTTTAATCCCATTGAATTAAAGGAAAGGTTTGTAAATTAGGAGTGTCGTAAAATATTTTAATCGTTTATATCTCGTCTTCGGAAAGTCGCAGAAATTTGAAACTTAAGATATCTAGAGGCTACAAGAAGTATAACAAGATTTTGGCTAAAATAGAAAAACCTGAAGTTGATGTTTACGTACGTAAGAATGTACCCGCCCTGCGTTTTGCAACCATAAGTCTCAGAGATACGAAATTCGGAACTTAAGCTACATATAGGCTAAAACGAGGGATGAACCGCGACCTAATATGCTGTACACCTACTTCCACTTGTACTTCCAAATATTTCCAAGTAATTCCAAATATTTCCAAGTAATGCCAAATATTTCCAAGTACTTCCAAATATTTCCAAGTACTTCCAAATATTTCCAAGTACTTCCAAATATTTCCAAGTACTTCCAAATATTTCCAAATACTTCCAAATATTCTAAGTACTTCCGAATATTCCCAATTACTTTCAAATATTTCCAAGTACTTCCAAATATTTCCAAGTATTCCAAATATTTCCAAGTAATTCCAAATATTTCCAAATAATGCCAAATATGTCCAAGTACTTCCAAATATTTCCAAATACTTCGAAATATTCCAACTACTTCCGAATTTTCCCAATTACTTTCAAATATTTCCAAGTACTTCCAAATTTTCCAATTACTTCTAAATATTTCCAAGTACTTCCAAAATACTTCTAAAGAGGTGTACACCTACTTCCAATCGCGGATCATCCCTCGGGCTAAAAGGAGTACAGCAAGCTTTTGGTTGAAATCGGAAAACCGGAAGTGGACATTTACATGTAAGATTTTTCGTTTTTTTTGATTTTTTCAAAAATCGTTGCAGTGAGTTTTTGAGAAAATAAAAAAAAACAAAAAAAAAACGAAATAAAGGAAGAGTAGTAGTGTCGCGATGACTTCAAATAAATGAAAATGTGAAAGTCGTGTGGTGAACACACCAGTTGATTTATATACCTACTGTACCTATAGCTATTTACATAATGTTGAAGAAATTGATTTATTTCCAAGATAATTTTTTACTACCTACCTATAAAAAAATTGAATGGGAATTAAAAATTTCATTTTTTACAAATTATTTAAAATCAGAAATATGTGTAATTTCAATTTAAACCAATATATCTATTTTAAATCCTTCAAAAGACTGATTAAATATTAACTTGATATTGAATCCATTTGAAAACAAATAATTAAAACAAGTTTTATGAATAGGATACATAACAATTTAGATAATATCGCTAGTGAAAATTGAAATGTGTGTATCTCTCTTGATGTGTGAATTGAATTGCATTCGACGGTATTTGCTCTACAGATTATATTTGATTTTAAATTCCATTTTAATTGTGTTGTTGAATAATTCTATATTTGCTCTACTTTATTTCCTTATAGTGCTAGTTATACTATGTTGGCATTGTTAATTCGGGTTAGAGGCAGTGATGAAAAAATAATGATAAATTTATTCCACGTGTATTTACCAATTCAATGATAATGGTAAACAAGTTAGAAAGCCATTACTCTCAAGTTCTTAATTACCACAAGCGCATTTTCATGACTTCGAAATTATTCTTGGATTTAACTTTTTTTACAATCAAAAATTGTATGAATACAATATTTTTAATCTCCTGCTATTAGGCTACTGGATAAAAAACATAATTTCCTAATCGATATCACAATTGGAGAAAATAGTGAAAATTTATTTTAAAACTCAGTAAGCAATTTTAGGGATTTAGTTATTTTTCGTCAGCAGTGGCGTACCCAGAAAATGTTCATGGGGGGAGGGGGTGGGGGGGGGGGAATCAGTAATCAACAGTAGAATCGAGTTTCATTTCACGAATCATTGTTTCTTTTCATATGGCTTTTTAAACAATTTTTCCTACTCGAGTTTTCGAATAGATCAATGAATATATTTTTTTAATCTGTATAATTTGACGTGGCAATGAAGCCAAGTATTACAGCGAGCCAATTGGAGCCTTGAAATCAAGCGTTAACGATAGATTTTCTTAAAATTTTAAATATAATAATATATATTTGTATCTGGATATCAAGAGCGAACTGCCAGTAGCGTAGCCAGAAAATTTTCATGGAGGGGGGGGGTTCAATCCACAAAGCAAAATATTTAGTGGGAATTTTATTTTATTAAAAAAATTGTTCAGTTAAATTGTGGTTTTACTTGGAAAGTTTTTGGGTAGTTGTAATTTCTTCGACCCTTTATGTTTTTTGTTGTGCTGAATCGAAATCTGAGGCTTGTTAACAAAATTTCTTCACGGAACATTGTCAAAAATGCAAAAAAAAAAAAGGTAAAAATCTCATTTTTACTTAGTACGGTTGGCGTGAATGAAGACAACATTGCGTAAGTTCGCTTATATAGTTTGTTTGTCACCGACTTCAAAAAGTGATTTCATGTAAAAATTTCTTTGTTTAATTGTAACTAAATTAGAAAGTTATTTTATACCTTTTAGTGCATTTTATTTAATTTTTGAGTTATTATTATTTTATTTGTTGAATTTAATTTTTTTGAAGTCGATTTTGTTTTTTTTTCTAAAAATTTTATAAAAGATTTTATTTTTTATTATAATTTCGGATATTTGCTCATAAGAATATTTCCCTTATTTTACCATTGATCATATCATGAGAACTTGACCAAATTAATATGGGACCACCCTAAGGTCCCCTTTCCCAATAAAAAAGAATCATCGAAATCGGCCCACGAGGCAAAAAGTTCTCGCTGAACATACATAAAAATGAATAAATAAATAAAGAGTTAGCTATCTTGACTTCCTTGAAGCTATACTGATCCAAACGCAGAAAGAATCAAATAGGTTCTTAAACAAAGAAGTTATGCCTAAACATAACAAAAAAACCAATGCAAAAAATTCATCAAAATCGGTTCACAATTGGCGAAAAAATCAGGTAACATATATAGAAATAAGCTGACGTATTCTGATGTGGACATCCACTTGACTTTACCATACAACCTGGACCCTCACTTATATTTAATATTTAATAAAATTATTTATAATCATGTAGGGGGGGGTTAGTTTTTCCATTTTTAGACTCCTGGGGGCCCACTGATTATGTATATAAAATTTGGCTGAATTTGGTACAATAGCCTATATTTTCATTTTTTGACCACCCCCCTCCACTCCCCTTTAGGCTGTTAGTTTGTGCACTTTTAGACTTCTGGGGTCCCAGTGATTACGTATACAAAATTTGGTTGAGTTTTCTCAAATGGCCTAGATTTTTAATTTTTAACCCCCCCCCCTTCAGCCCCCTTAATTTTGGATCAGCTCTGAATCTCAATGGACCAAAACTAAGTGTGAAATTTGGTTTTGATATTCACAATAGTTTTTGAGCTAGCTCGTCCACAAAAATTTGATAACGCACAGACTAACAACCTAACAGACATTTTGACAAAACAATTATTATCTCAAAAATATAATTTTTTCGATGTTCACTTATCAGAGCTTTTTTGTAGACCGAAATGCCATGGTTTCGCTCAATTTTTTTTAATCAAAATAGTTTCAGCCGTTTTTGAGATATTTCGAAAAAAGAAAGAAAAAAACACTTTTTTCATGCACTATTACAATACTTGACCATACCCTGTATGGTAAAGTAAAAAATTCAGTCGAATTGATAACCTCCTCCTTTTTTGAAGTCTAGAGAGAGAGAGAGCAAAAATGCTCTTTCCTCCGAAAATCGCGCTGAAGATGAGACGTAACTAAATAATCGCTTTAAATGCTGTTTTAAATGATCAAACCCAAACAAGAGAGAGGAAGATCTTGTATAGGGAGGTCAAGGTCACCTGATGCTAACATAATTTTTGAAATGGAGGTGAAACATTTCGAGGAAAGTGGGTGCCCAACTATATGTATATTATATACAAGTATAAGAAGAAGTCCAAGAATGTGACAAGAGTTGCGGATTGCGGCCAGCTGACGAAAAGATGGCCTCCAGCTGCCAACAAATCGGTCAACGCCTTAATACTACATTTCAGCCATTAGCATAAGTATTCAAGTGCTATTTCAAAAGCCCTGCCTCTTTCTATTATTATTCTTCATCAATATTACGTCAATTTCCTGTTATTTTTTTTAAGTAGTCAAAAAAGCTTTTTTTTTTAATTTATTTAATATATAGTACCTGGAGGCACCGAGCGATGCTCGGTAACTTCTTCCTTCAGTTAAAATCTTTATTTTAATATTATTTTTAATTTAAAATTCTGATAAAAAGGTCGATTTTTATTTGAGAGCCGCTTTCAAATTAAAAAAAATACAAATATATATAATATTCGCCCACTGTACCCCCTCCCCCATCTCCACCCCACTCGACGCCACCCCTGAAACCTCGCCCTACCCCCGGATCCCCCACCACTGCACCCCACCTCCTGCACCTGTTTTGATTCAACCACATGATTCATTTTTATTCATCCAATTGTTAATAAATAAAACCTATCAAAATGTGTTGTTTTTTCAGATAAATTGAGACCTGCTTATGCGAAAATATTTTTAAATAAATTCTTGATTATTTTTTATTCTATTAAATAAATAAGGTTCTTTATAAAAACAATTATAAAACGTTTATTAATAATTTTAACGTTTAGGGAGAACAACACACCACAATCACAATAGTTCTTCAAGGCTGAGAACAAAGATTTAACCCAACCCATTGTCTGTCTGGGTACAAAAGAAAATAGGAACCTTTTAAAATCCCTAAGATTGGCGTTTTTCTACCTGTGTATAATTAATTTGATTACGAAAAAAATCCATCAAAAACAATTTTGTCGAAGATGAGACCGTGACAGATCGAATTGTCAACCCAAAAACCCCCTAACCCATGAATTTCATCAAAATCGGTAGAGGTAGTATGTATATACCTATATATACAAACAAATATATATACAATTTTTGCTCGTTTAATAAGAGTAGATTTCATTATTAAGGTCTTAGTATAATATTAATAGTCCTATATTTTACTTTAATCACAGTAGTTATAGTTTTTCAAAGTATTATAGGTATTATACTTTAATGATGGGAAATCAAAAAAAGTCATTTGAACGATAAAGGCTTAAATTGAATTTTGATTACAAACAGAGAAAAAGAAGGCGTTTTGAACTTTCGTTTTAATGGATTGAAAATGGATAAAGGTGAAGAAGATTATAAAAGAGAATAAAAATTAAAGTTTCATTATAGTTATTTAAGTATCTATTAAGGTTTTATACGATCATGGGTAATCTTAAAAAGATTAATTTAAGTCGGGACTTCCAATATTACCCTAAACACTGGCTTATTTATTATATTTATCGCACGATCCATTTTGAAAATTAATTAAAAGAAGTTAAATTTAGTATAAAAGCTGGTCAAAATACGATACTACAGTGAAGTAGAAAGCAAAAAAATACTTTTGAAAATTTGTTTGAAATAAAAAATACCTTTGAGAAATGAAAAAATGTAATTGAAATAAAATAGTCAAAAAATGTATTTGAAATACATATATAAAATACAAAATACATTTATTTAAATAAATCGGTTGTGTGTTTAAGACCACAGGACAGAAGTGATAACTTATACGGCTTTTATAATTATTCGTATTTACTTATATAAAAATTCAGTCGAATTGAGAACCTCCTCCTTTTTTGAAGTCGGTTAAAAAATTAATTGGATATATCTGGAGGCACTGCAGTGCCCCAGCCAAGTTCGATTCGAGCGGGGATGTGTTCACTGCCAGACTACCCTTTACAGGAAACAACTCAGGCCATTTTGACGCCTCTGTAACTTCGTAATGGAAACCTCTACATGGCTGAAATTTTTTTCCAGAATACTGGTCCATAAGCTTAAATAAATTACAAAATTTCATATTTCTACTGTTTTTACCATCCAAGTTACAAGAAGCCAAAGATAGGCTTTTTCGTCACTCACTCACTCACTGACTCACTCATCAAAATTCTAGAGTACTTCCGCTAACCCTAGAATGCTGAAATTTGGCAGACAGGTAGGGTTTGGGGTACAATTAATGGGAAAATCAAAAAATCGAAACTTTCCCTTCTTCAGGACCTAAAATGAAGGGGTGAAATTTATAGACTTAATTAACATATACTAAAAATTCAATTAACCTAGAATGCTGAAATTTGGCATACTGGTATAGCTTGACACATTAATAAAGGACGAAATTGAAAAATCGAAACTTTTCCTTCTTCAGCATCATAAATGAAGGAGTGAAGTTTATAATATAAATTCTTATCAAGTAAAAATTTAAAGGGTATAAAATGCTAAAATTTGGCATGTTACTAGATTTTGGGACATTAACAATAGGAGAAATCGAAAAACTGAAACTTTCCCTTCTTCAGCATCTAAAATGAAGGAGTGAAACTTATGAGCTAAATTAACTAATAGTGAAAATTCAATGACACTAGAATACTAAAATTTGACATAGTGTAATAACTTGAATCACTAATAAAGTGAGAAATCGAAAAAGATCTTCATCAGCCTTTAAAATAAATGCATGAATCATGAAGGTTAAATTCCCATCCAACTTGCAAAAAGAAGTGAAATCCCAACAAAAACACTTGTATAAAAAAAGGCCAAGTTCGATTAATAAAATCCGTTAGCCAAAAAAAAGTAGTGAGATCTAATGTGCTGCCAAGTTCAACATCATCAATTTATTAAATGGGTCGAGAATATATTAGTAACTTCAATTAAAACGAATGTTTTTAATTTCACATGTCCAACTATATTTTTTATTGATTTCACATTTTTAGTAGAAATTATTTTCCTAAAACTTGGCTTTTACGCATTAAATTATTATTATTATTGTCTGATAGGGCTTCCACCTCTCCCTTTTAGCTCTTTCATCCTCTCTTATTAAGATCTCATGATATGTAATTCGTGACATACATAATAATGCGTAAAAGACAAGTTTTAGGAAAATAATTTCTACTTAAAATGTGAAATTTTCGACTCATTTAATAAATTGATGATGTTGAACTTGGCAGCACATTAGATCTCACTACTTTTTTGGCTAACGGATTTTATTAATCGAACTTGCCCTTTTTTTACACAAGTGTTTTTGTTGAGATTTTTATTGAAGACTAAATTATTAAATTATGAAAAATAGTATTAATATTTCATTTTTAACTAAAGCAAAAAATTACTGAACAACGGTCGGTGTTCCAGATAGGTAGATACTATTTATGAAATTAGCTGTAACAAAACAGAAAGAAAAATTGATTTTTTATTTGTTCTTCACCTAATTTTAAGAAAGTAATATATTTATCAGTGGCGTGCTGTCCATGGATGCTGTGGATGCGGCGCATCCCTAAAATTTCAAACATTTAGAGTATTTTCATAATTTTAGGAGGATCTTTAAATTTACAAATTATTATCAGTTATTTCAAATATTTCTCTAAAAAACATTTTTTTTTTGTTTTGAAAAGTATATTGGTTCTCGAAATGAAATAATATTGTTGAACAGGTTCAAGGGGCAATTAAAATGAATGATTTTTTCCGAAAAAGTTTCTGATAGAAGGTTTGGAGTGTCTACCTGGTAGATATATCTTCTAATTCAACCATGTCAAAGAGAAGTCAAGACGAGTTTTAGTTAGTAGTTAGTTATTCTCGCTGAGGAACTATTAACATAGGGGAAGGAGATAAGATGGGGTAGCCCACTATTTCTCAAAAACTAAAACAGTTTTAATAAAACTACAAAGGCTATCATATAGTTTTATCACGAAACTTTTCAGTGCACTGAAAGCGAAAACCAGACCAAAGAATAAGACGTTACTGTGAGTAAAAAACAATTTTTTAATGATTTGATGTTATTTTTAGAGTGTGTTTCCAGCGTGGCTGTCTGAAATACATAGGTTTTGATGTAGACAACACAATTTTATCGCAATCCCTGTATTTTAAACTTGATTTTAGACTAAATATTTACACGATTACTTGTCAATTTATAACCTCAAAAAAATGTTTAACTTACAAAGTCTCGTTGGGGTAAGATGTGGTACAGGGTACCGGGTACCCTATCTTACACCGATATTTAGTGTAGGTATATGAAACTAGTTAGGTATGTTTTATTTATACTAATTACAATGTTGATTTTGTTGCTGCTGAGGATACTAAAATTTATTTAGAGCCAATACCGATGCCGATTCCGCGAATTAACCAAAGAAGAAAAAGACAAGTACGCAAAAGGGGAAAAACAGGCCGTAATAACTTCTTCTCAAGAAAGAATTAGAAGAAAAACTAAATGATAAGATACCGATGGGAAAGAAGAAAAAACTGCAAAATAAACAAGGAAACAGAATAAAGAATTAGATAGTGAGACAGAAGACACTGAATGTCTTTATTGCAAGGGTTTATACTCTGAATCTCGGGAAGGGTGGATTACCTGTCAACAATGCGGGAGATGGGCATATTGCGGCTGCACTGGCGTCGATGATCAGGATGAAGATTCAGTTCATACTTGTCCTTTTTGTAAAGATAATGATGACTAAAATGTTTAAGTTTGGTGTACCCCATCTTGCCCATAGGGGGACCCCATCTTACCCCACCCTTGGGGCAAGATGGGGAAAAATACCTTTTTTGTGTTTTTATTCATTACTAGCTGCAAGGCACGCCCCCTGGACCCCCAGCCCTCGAACCCCACCCTCACCCCCGCACCCCCCGAAACCCACCCAGAACCCCGCACCATGCCCAACCCCTGCCCCCACACCACCACCCCAACACTCCATTCCGCACCCTAACCCACTACACCAACCCCTAAAACCTCCTCCAGCAGCCCCACTCCGCACCCGTTCCCAACCCCCGCCCCCACACCACAACCCGCACCCCACCCACCTCGGATCCCGCATCCCATCCACCCCATGCCCTCCAACCCTGCGCACCACACCCCCGCCTAACCCCCCGGATCCCACCCCCGCTATGCCCCTGGACTCCACCCCGCACCCAGTTTTTGCATTTCTAGCCTTCTAGTGACCCACAGATTATGTATACAAAATTTGGTTGAGTTTGGCCCAAAAGAAAGAATTTTCATTTTTTGACCCCCCACATTTTGGGTGGTTAGTTTTTGCATTTCTAGCTCTCTAGGGGCCCAGAGATTATGTATACAAAATTTGGTTGAGTTTGGTCCAAGGGCAAGAATTTATATTTTTTCACCCCCCCTTTTCTGGGGAAATTTTTTTAAACAAAAGTTGTCAGAAATCACATCCCCTACAACTTTGTTTATTATAAAATTTGCCGTAGGGTTAATAGTTTAGGAGTTATTTGATAATTTTCATTCGGGCGCCCCCAAAACTCCCTTCTGAGGTCAAAATATCAAAACGTTATATAGCTAAAAAGTTAGAAGACATCTGATGTAAATATGAAATTTCATAATAATCCCTTCAGCCGTTTTTACGTGAATCGTGAGCAACTTTTCGGAAACCACTGAAACAGACAGACATATAGACATACATACAGACAGACAGGAATTTTGTTGAGGGTGTTTTCGTTCATAACTTTGCTTGAAAGGTGTGCAACCAAAATTTGGCGTGATTTGGAGCAATGTACAGACAAAACCTTAATTTTATATATATAGATTCAAAAAATTATAAAAGTTTTTTTTTATTATAATCTAATAGAGGGAAGACTGATTAAGTTAATAAATAAAGTTCTTAATTTCTGTGATGTATATTTAGTTTTTTTTCGACTTCAAACCTTAAGGTCCCCGTCTTTCCCCACCTTCCCCTAGTAGTTAATAATACAAAAAAGAAATAAATAAAGATGACTTGAGAATTTTCGGACTAGTCCTAAAATATATTTTATAAAAATCTATTGTTAAACTTGAAAAATAACGAAAAGGATGAAGGTATTCGAATAAAATTTTCAAAAAAAGTGAAGATTAAAAATACGAGAAAAATTTCAAAAAATGAAGGGTACTTTTTTGGACAGTATCCCCTGGTTGATCTCCACTGATATATTGATTAATTTATATAAATGAGTCCAATTTATTGGAATAATCAAGAAATGTTTATTAAAAATCCAGAGGTTTCCTCATTCTTAAACATTCAACTGTTGATAAACACTGATCAGAGAAATTGTCTTTGAATTCGACTTTCCATGAAAAATCTATGTGGTCACTTGAACTTGTATTTGGAAAATACAAGCACGAGGGTTAATCGAGAATGGTTGTTAATTGTTTCTACCCTCGGGCCAGGATTCCAGAATTTTTTCGCCCTTAGAGTGGTCAGGAGTGTCCAGACTGTCTGGGGATTTCCAAATTTCGAACCTCTGCCCTAAAGTGGAGCCAAGAATTAGAAAACAATTTGAATTCTGAATAGATGCTGGAATTTCGCATTATTCTGTCTCTAGAGAGGCCTAGGTTGACTAGACTGGATCTCTCCAGGTGAATAAACCTCATCAATTTCTCTATTAATCTACGCGTCTCTCTTCAATTCTATTTAAGCGGTAAGAGAAGATCTATTTTTCTAGGACAAATGTAGAGCTTTCTGACTTGTTTATAAACATCAGATCGCTTTAGATTGGATAGAAATTCTCGATCGTGATTAGAAACTTAACAATCAATTATTTATTATTGAAATCGTGGATTTGAAATAAATTGATAAAAAAAATTTAAATCAAAGAAGAAAATGGGTTTTATAGTTAATGAATAGAGTAGAAATGTGGTCACTTATCTACGGGACGATAATGTGATAATCTATATATATAAAATTAAGGTTTTGTCTGTAAATTGGTCCAAATCACGCCAAATTTTGGTTGCACACGTTTCAAGCAAAGTTATGAACGAAAACACCTTCAACAAAATTCCCGTCTGTCTGTCTGTCTGTATGTTTCCGTGGGTTCCGCGAAAAGTTTCTTACGATTCACGTAAAAACGGCTGAAGGGATTATTATGAAATTTCATATTTACATCAGATGTCTTCTAACTTACGTTTTTAGCTATATAACGTTTTGATATTTTGACTCCAGAAGGGGGTTTGGGGGGGGGGGGGGGGGGGCGCACGAATGAAAATTATCAAATAACTCCTAAACTATTAACCCTACGGCAAATTTTATTATGAACAAAGTTGTAGGGGATGTGATTTCTGACAACTTTTGTTTAAAAAAATTTCCCCAAAAACCCTCCCAAAAAGGGGGGGGGGGAGGGTGAAAAAATGTAAATTCTTGCCCTTGGAGCAAACTCAACCAAATTTTGTATACATAATCTCTGGGCCTCTAGAGAGCTAAAAATGCAAAAACTAACCACCCAAAATGGGGGGGGGTCAAAAAATGAAAATTCTTTCTCTTGGGCCAAACTCAACCAAATTTTGTATACATAATCTGAGGGTCACTAGAAGGCTAGAAATGCAAAAACTGGGTGCGGGGGTGGAATGGGGGTGGTGTGAGGAGTGAGGCGGAGTAGGGTGTGGGTGCATGGTGGTGGTGCGGGGTGGAGTCCAGGAGGCTAGGCAGGGGTGTGGTGCGCAGGGTTGGAGGGCACGGGGTCGGGTCCGGGGTCCGAGGTGGGTGGTGCTGTGGGGGCGGGGATTGGGAACGGGTGCAGGGGTGGGGGTGAGGGGGGGTAGTTAGTCGGTTAGGGTGCGGAATGGAGTGTTGGGGTGGTGGTGTGGGGGCGGCGGTTGGGGATGGTGTGGGGGCGGTAGGGGGGGGGTGCTGGGTGGATTTCGGGGGGATGTGGTGGGTGGGAGTGGGGTTCGAGCGCTGGGGGTCCAGGGGGCGTGCTCCCTGGCTAGCAAGACAAGAGGGCCGCCGAAGGCGTGCCTTGCAGCTAGTATTAATAATTATAAAATTTAATAGACTAAGGTTTAGGACAGGGGTGTCCAATCTTTTCACGGGCCACATTTGAAGAAAAAACCTAGGCCTCGGACCGCATATAAAATATACTAATTCTAGTGATATTTCTGAATAAAAAAGATAGTTAATAATGTAGAATAATATAATAAATCCACCATGACAAAGAAGTAAAAGTGTCATAGCACAATAGTTCTTTTCCTTCAGAATATTGTTTTTAAATCACTTAGCACTTCAAAAGTTTTAATTACTGAAATAATAAATATTTTAGAAAATGTAAATATGAAATGAAGAATGGTTTTTAAATATTCGAAACTTCGTTATTTTTTACCTGAAAGCTGAGCTTATAACTTTGCTTTAGTGAATTTTATTCTTGAAAATAGCTTTACTCAGCTATTATATAAATTCATATTGAGTGAAAAAGTATTGTGATGTATTTGTTTCTGGTTAGATAATTTTTATAAAATTTTAATAAAGAGACATTATGAAATTTTTCTTTCAGTTTAATCTCTGATTGAAAATACATTCAATCAGAAAGTTTGCTGGTAAATATTTATATCTAATAAAAATGGAGTCAAAATATGCCACAATGAGATTATTTTTTCTAAATCTTGATATATTTTTTACATTCAAAATTGAAAATCTGCCCTTTTATTTTTCGAAAACTTGGGATGATTTTCTAATTTCTTCTAATTTTAGAAAAAAAATATCAGATTGTATCAGATGTGTTTTCCAGTAAGTAGGTACATACAAATCTTAATATTTCAAGGAAGTTTATAATTTTATGTAGTAGGGCCGCATTCATTTCAATGCTGGGCCGCGGGTTGGACAGCCCTGGTTTAGGAGATAGACTAGAATTGATTAATTAATTAAAAATTATTTGATCAAAGCATTGGTCTTGAATTTTGCAGGACATGTATATTCAAATAAATTTGTATATGGTATAAGAAATCAAATTTGAAATTAAACATATTTCAACATTTTTGTCTAACCCTTTGTAAAAACAACAACTTTGTCTAATAACCTTTGTTAAAGAAAATTCACTTATAAACAAAAATGTCTATAAGAGTAAAAACTTTGCTTTGAATCGTTGAAAAGTTATCGAAATTTGAAATAATTTATAGTCAAAAAATTCAAGCCCAATGATTTGATCAAATAATTTTTCTAATCCAAAAAAAGTGGAATTCGGTCTATATCATGGTTTAGGCACGATACATTTTTTTGGAATATTAAAGGGAACATCTCTTTACCAGTAATCGCAAATTTTTTTGAAAAATCATTTTTATTTTCACAAAATCATGAATAGAAATTATTATAAACAACCACGTCTATCTTCTAAATTATTGGTCGTAGACAAATTAATTTTATAAGTTTTCTTGTAGAACATTTAAATCGCCATAAATTGTTTAATGTAACTTTTTACTTTACCATACAGGGTATGGTCAAGTATTGTAATCGTGCATGAAAAAAGTGTTTTTTGCTTCTTTTTTTCGAAATATCTCACAAACGGCTTAAACTATTTTGATTAAAAAAAGTGGGCGAAACCATGCCATTTTGGTCTGCAAAAAAGCCTAATAAGTGAACATCGAAAAAATTATATTTTTCGAGATAATAACTGTTTTATCAAAATGTCTGTTAGTCTGTGCGTTACCAAATTTTGTGGTCGAGTTAGGTCAAAAACTAGACAGAATATCAAAACCAAATTTCACACGTAGTTTTGGTGTATTCAGATTAAGAGCTGATTAGATTTTGGTGTATATCGACCCAAAATTAAGGGGGGGTTAAAATTTAAAATTATAATATTTTCAAACTAAAAAAACAAGAAAAATGAAATATACTATAAAATGAACCTATAATAGCCAAAATATTTTTTTCTCCCGCCAAAATTAGGGGGATGGGAAGAGCCCAGGTAACACACAATATCCTCAGAATATTCTAAGAAGATTTAAATGTCCTTAGAATATCCTTAGAATATTCTGAGGATATTGTGGTTACCTGGGAGGGAGGGGGTCAAAAAATAAAAATCTAGGCCATTTGAGCAAACTCAACATAATTTTGTATACATAATTAGTGGGCTACCAGAATACTAAAAATGCAAAAACTAACAGGTCAAACGGAGGGGGGGGGTGGGCAAAAAATTAAAATCTAGGTCCTTGTACCAAAATCAACCAGAAGTGTATGGTAAAGTCAAGTGGATGGCCACATAGAACGTGTCAATTTATTTTGTATGTGATTCACTTTTACTAGTATGTTCTGCTTAATAAGACATATTTTATTGAAAATTTAATATCGAAATCTTTAATTTTTAAAATTTTAAACCAATATATACTTATATTTCAATTCAAGGAGTGTTATAGGGCTTCTCTCTATATTATACTATATTAGATGAGTTTGTTAATATATGGTATTTTTACATTTTGAAAATTTAAATTTTTAATTATTGGAACCAACAATTAGATCTTTTGAACTCTTAGTCTGAGATCAGAGAGACTGTATTCTTTGATCATCACGCCCATCTTCACGCTATTTGTTTAGTATAAGAATTCAATAATTCTCCCATTTCAATGCAATTTTTTTTAATTTTCCAGTCGAGTTTTCGATAGTCAATCATGGAAAAGTATTATTTTTGAATGTTTATAGCTATTTAATAATTTATATCGAAATTCTATAAAATCAATCAAACGGAAATATGTGAATTCGAAGGTGAGCTTCTAAGATATGAATCCGTGTGTGTGTGACTTCTAAACCTAAACTTATTACTAGTATTATTTATTTTATATCTTATATTAATTTGTTTTCTTAATATTCTATTTCAGTCGATTTTGGTGAATTCTTAGACTTAGTACTTAGAACGTGAATACTCTGAGCAAGCCTGTGAGTATCAATTTTAATTTACTTTTTTAAACTAACCATTAGATTAAATAATATTTTCATTTTTACTTTACCATACAGGATATGGTCAAGTATTGTATTTTAATTTTAATTATGCCATCGGGCTATCACCATTTGACCTAGTTTCAATTAATATGTAATAGATTTTGATATGCCCATGCAAATAGATTGAATTATTTTTTAATATAATTTTATTAATATTTGTATTGCTATCTTGTAATCATGAGATGCTTTTACATTCAATTACTATTTACTAAGCAAAACATTAGAGACATTAATAGTCTTATTAGTTAAGCTAAATTAACATAGGCATATTTTGGCTGCGGACGGTCCCCTTAAGATCTATTATTATTATTATTATTTTTATTTTATCATACGAAACGTTAGTTCTAGGTTCATCAGACAAAGACTACGGAACCCATGGTCTCAACCAAGGACTGTCCCATGACCCCCATGACCCCCCCAAATGATTTCCAAAACAAAAATAAATAAATTGACACGTTCTGATGTGTGGCCAGGACATCCACTTGAGTTTACCATACACTTCTGGTTGAGTTTGGTACAACGGCCTAGATTTTAATTTTTTCACCCCAGTCCCCCATTTTTGGGGGGTTTGTTTTTGCATTTTTAGTGTTCTATTGGCCCACTGATTTTCTATACAAAATTTGGTTGAGTTTGCTCAAATGGCCTAGATTTTTATTTTTTGACCTCCCCCCCCCCAATTTTGGCGCCAGAAAAAAATATTGTCCTTATTTTAGGTTCATTTTATAGTATATTTCATTTTTCTTGTTTTCTTAGTTTGAAAATATTATAATTTTAAATTTTAACCCCTCCTTAATTTTGAGTCGATATGCACCAAAATCTAATCAGCTCTTAATCTCAATGGACCAAAACTACGTGTGAAATTTGGTTTCGATATTCACATTAGTTTTTGAGCTAGCTCGTCCACAAAATTTGGTAACGCACAAACTAACTAACAGACTAACGGACATTTTGACAAAACAATTATTATCCCAAAAAATATAATTTTTTCGATGTTCACTTATTAAAGCTTTTTTGTAGACTGAAATTCCATGGTTTCGCTCAATTTTTTTAATCAAAATAGTTTAAGCCGTTTTTGAGATATTTCGAAAAAAAGAATGAAAAAAACCACTTTTTTCATGCACGTTTACAATACTTGACCATACACTGTATGGTAAAGTAAAAACACATTTCGTCATATAGCTATGTCAAGCCATGTGTCTTTATCCTTTGTTAAAATAAATTGACACGTTCTGATATGGCCATCCACTTGACTTTTCCGTACACTTATGGTTGAGTTTGGTACAAGGGCCTAGATTTTAATTTTTTGACCCTACAACCCCCCCGCCCCCATTTTGGACGGTTTGTTTTTTAATTTTTAGTGTTCTGGAGGCCCACTGATTATGTATACAAAATATGGTTGAGTTTGCTCAAATGGCCTAGATTTTTATTTTTTGGTCCCAGAATTTTTTTTTCGTTATTATAGGTTCATTTTATAGTATATTTGATTTTTCCCCCTTAATTTTCGGACGATATGCACCAAAATCTAATCAGTTCTTAATCTCATTGCACCAAAACTACGTGTGAAATTTTGTTTTGATATTCACTCTAGATTTTAAGCTAGCTCGTCCATAAAATTTGGTAACGCACAGACTAACAGTCTAACATACTAACTAACAAACAGACATTTTGTCAAAACAGTTATTATCTTGAAAAATATAATTTTTTCGATGTACACTTATTGGAGCTTTTTTGTAGACCGAAATGCCATAGATTCCCCCAATTTTTTTTATCGAAATAGTTTCAGTCGTTTTTGAGATATTTCGAAAAAAAGAAACAAAAAAAACCCACTTTTTTCATGCAAGATTACAATACTTGAGCATATCCTGTATGGTAAAGTAAAAATTCAAGAAAATAAAACTAAAAAGTTATTAGGATTATCAATTGTTTACCATTTAAGTGGGAGATAAATTTAACCTAATTTATCGCACGGAGAATTTACCACTGCTCGAAGCCCTTAAAAAACTTAGTAAATTGTATTGTATCTAACTTTCTGAGATTTGGCTCGTGATCCCGGCTTCTTTCCTTCTACTCTGTTCTTTTTACGATGGAGTGGGCATTCCATACAGGCCTTTAGGGGATGCACCTTCTGGTGTATCTCCTTCTCACATCAATATCATTAAAAAAATTTGTTTTTCTACTATAAATTCTCAATGTCTGTCAGTTTCAATTTTCGAACTTTGATATTTGAATATGAAAATCAGCTAAACCTATGACAATAAAAACAAAATCGTTTATATATAGATACTTTGAGAGCTCTACAATTTTGCTACGCTACAATATTGAATACCCCCTTCAAACAGCTATTATAGCCCAATAATATTAATATTTAAAAATTGTTAACACCATTCAAGCTAAGCTCATCCAAATTCTCTCTAATTTTATAATTTCTTTTTTAAAAAGATTTGATTAAAATCAAGTTATATTTTATTAAAAAGCTAGCCTTAAAATTTTCAATTTTCTTTCATTTTTATTTAAAATCTCATTTAAAATCATGATAATAATTGATCCTTAATGATGCCTCTATATTAAAGCAGAAATAACCTGAATGTAATGTTATATGGTTAATATTTATAATTCATATCGATCTATCGATGTAATACAATTAATGAGCGTTTATTTATGAATCTCCATTTTCACTCATTAAGTCCATTTAACCGGATAATGTCATCATATTTTAGAGAAGTATAAAAAATATACATACAAATCTTTCATTGTTAATTTTATTCATGTTCAAACTGATTAGTATTCTATTCAATATTACTTTTACCATATCATAAATTTCACGTTATACATACAAAACAAATTCCAAAAAAAATCGACTAATTTTCAGTGAATATATATTTTCGTATTACAATAATTTTTGGAAATTACTGTTACTTTTAAAATGGTAAATTTTTCACTAAAATATAAGTCATAGTGAAAAATTAGAAAAATAAATTGACTCGTTCTGATGTGCCCATCCACTTGACTTTACCATTCACTTCTGGTAGAGTTTGGTACAAGGACGTAGATTTTCATTTTTTTACCCTACAACCCCCCCCCCCCCATTTCGGGAGTCTAGTTTTTGAATTTTTAGACTTCTGGGGGCCCACTGATTATGTATACAAAATTTGGTTGAGTTTGGTCCAAGGGCCTAGATTTTAATTTTTTAACCCTCCTTCTGGGGGCCCACTGATTATGTATACAAAATTTGGTTGAGCTTGATGGCATAGATTTTAATTAGTGTTCTGGGGGCTCACTGATTATGAATACAAAATTTGGTTGAGTTTGCTCAAATGGCCTAGATTTTTATTTTTAACCCCCCCCCCCCCCCCTAATTTTGAAACCAGAAATAAAATATTTTCGTTATAATAGGTTCATTTTATAGTATATTTTATTTTTCTTGTTTATTTTTTTAGTTTGAAAATATTATAATTTTTAATTATAACCCCCCCCCTTAATTTTGTGTCGATATTCATCAAAATCTAACCAGCTCTTCATCTCAATCCACCAAAACTACGTGTGAAATTTGATTTTGATATTCACACTAGTTAGAGCTAGCTCGTCCACAAAATTTGGTCACTCACAGACTAACAGACTGACAGAATAACATAATGATAGACTAAGAGACATTTTGACAAAACAATTATTATCTCGAAAAACATAATTTTTTCGATGTTCACTTATTTGAGCTTTTTTGTAGACCGAAATGCCATGATTTCTCCCATTTTTTTTAATCAAAATAGTTTCAGCCGTTTTTGAGATATTTCGAAAAAAAAACACTTTTTTCATGCGATACCCTGTACCATACCCTGTATGGTAAAGTAAAAAAAAATCATTATATGATGGGAAATTTAAAATTTTTTAAAAGCTTATAAAATCGTTCAACGACTTTCAGATGCATAAATCATAAGTCTTAATTTGACCACAAATAAATTTAACTTCTCATTTTATATTATTATTATTTTAAATTTCTGATCAATTAAATTAAATTTTTTTTTGTTAGAAACTTATTTACCTTTAATCAATACTGGTCAAGGTAGAAAAAAAGGTAACAAATAGTTTCCAAAGGAAATAGAAAAAACTGTCGTTATATCCGGTTTTTTTATCAATTAGGCATGGAATAGATAAAGTCAGATGTCAGCGTAATTGGGTGATATGTCAATTCAGTTGCTCCAACAGACATCTTCACACGAGACCAATTTAGGCATGACAATCACGGCTGGTCCTTCTGCTCTCGGGAAAGCAAAAAAGTAGATTTACTAAATCCATTTCATATACTATTTTCTTTATTCGTTCAAATGATTTGGGAAGCTTTTTCAAGTTTCTTTTTATATAGTCTAGAATTCTAGATTTTCATCCACCAACTCCAGTTCCCAAGGGTAAGGACGGATAAACTCCGTCAAATATTAATCCTTCGAGCATTGAGACTTTTATATTAAGATAATTTTTATTCTTACTAAATCGGTATATATTATCTTTTAGAAATAGATAATCCGAAATCGCTTCGCGCGGAGAATTTACCACTGCTCGAAGCCCCTAAAAACTTAGTAAATTGGACTATATCTAACTTTCTGAGATTTGGCTCGTGATCTCGGCTTCTTTTCCTTCTACTCTGTTCTTTTCACAATGGAGGGGCCAGCCCATACAGGCCTTTAGGTGATGGACCTTCTGGTGTATCTCCTTCTCACATCAATATCATTAAAAAACAAACAAAAAAAACACACATGAGCTCAGGTAAATAAATTGCAAAAGGTCTGGAAAAAATGTCTAGATGGTTTTAGATGTTTTGAAATGCGAAATAAGCAAACAATAATTACAAATTTTGGAGGGTATATAATACTCCGGGTACCTAAGCGTGGCAAGCATACTGAAAGTTAATCTAGTTAAAAAATTTTCTTTGACATAAGGAACAGTTTTCCCTAAACATTTGATATTTTTGAGTTGTAAATTAGGAGTGTCGTAAAATAAATATTTTAATCATTCATATATCATCTTCGGTTAAGTCGCAGAGCCTTGAAATTTGAAACTTAAGCTATTTAGTGGCAAAAGTTACCGAGCATCGCTGGGTGCTCCAGGCACTTAAACATTAACCGGCCCCTATTTATTTACATTTTTTCAATTTTTAATTTTTATTTTATCCAATGCGAAGTATGGGTAAAATATTGTTATCGGTCTGGCGGCAAGCGCGACTTCAAAGGGTCCTCAGGTAAAGACTACGGAACCCATGGACTCAATTAAGATCACACATTGTAGTATTCAATTAGATTGAATTTTAGCACGTGCCGATTTTGACAAAAATTACCTGGGGTCTCGTCGAGAGGCCAAAAAGTGCCATATTTTTTTGGAAGTGCGTGCGGATGGATGGATATGTTATCGTTTTTTTCGTCCACGATTTTTTCCACACCGTTACACCAATTGAAATGAAAATGAAAAACTAACATTATTTTAATAAAATGAAGCGCTGATTAGTTTTTGGTACATATCGGCTCCACAAACATTAGTACTTTATTTCGGTACTTTTTTAGTTTTTTCCAAATATCTTGAAAATAAATTAACCAATTTTGATGAAATTTAATATTGTAATTGAGTACCTTGAGGACCACAAAAATAGTCATATAAATTTTTTTGTAAAATTATATTTTAAAGTACTTTACCCTAGACTACGATAGTTCATTGGATAAAGTTTAGCAACGATCCGATCCGTTGCAGTTTATTTTTTTAATATATTCTATTTTATGTATATTAAATAATTAAGTCGGTTTGTGACGTCATACCGGTCAGTAAGTGCGAATTTAATACGCTACCCCCACTCCCCCTTTTGATCGTACAAGTCCGGGCAGACGAGTCTTTAGTCCTGGCATCGAGACCACGCTATTAAGACCTCCCCGCATATCAACGCAATCTTGACCTATTTTCTCTTCAATTTTGGTCGTAATTTTTCTTTAAAAGCTGATATATTTTAATTTTTAAACTAATTAATCATCTGAGGTGAAATTTTTAAAAATTAATTCACTGTAAGATGAAAACTGAAAGGTAAGCCTCTATCTCATAACCTGTGTAATTAGATTTGAAAAAAGTATCTTGATTACCATATATTAAGCAAAATAAATCGAAAATCGATTAATAAATTTCAAAAATTTCGTGAAAGTTTGAAAAATATGAAAAAAGAAGCTTTATGGAAGAATAGTTGCATAGTTTCATTAAGCATCAATTGTTTATATTTATCATATTTTCAATTGATAAAGTGAGAATTTCTCTCGAATCGTTTTGAATTTAATTAAACATTTTTCGATTGCTTTTATCAATATAAAGAATTGTATTTATTTTGTCTAATCAAATGTATATTGGCTTGGGAAATTTTTTTTATAATTATATCTTTGATTTGTCTTCACTTTCTTTCATATATAAATAAATATATTTCATAATTTTAATATTAATTAATTATTTCTAAATTCCAGTCTCCAGTCGAATGCAGTGGCTAATCCTGATTGCAAGCGAGTCTCTCCGAGTCAGCCTCAGCCTGCTTATATTCGTATGTGAGTTTCGATTTTATTTCCTCTAACCTTAAAGGCCTAGCTCACTTCGTCTTTTTAGCCCTTCATGCCTGTGCTAACTTGTTTAACGCAGCCAGACTCTATAAACGTTACTTGGTCTCTTGGCGCTAACCAGTTCACACAGGTCTGTGCTAAGATTGAAATTGTTATTTCCGCACCCCTTACGGACGCTTCTAGGAGCATTTACTACTCACAGATAGAATTATCACTCTCGGCGAGCTTCTTACTTTATCCAATGCGAAGCATGAGTAAAGTATTGTAATCGGTCTCGCGCGACTTCAAAGTATCCTCAGGTAAAGATTATGGAACCCATGGTCTCATTTAAAGTCACAAATTGTAGTATTCAATTAGATTGAATTTTAGCACGTGGCGGTTTTGCCAAAAATTACATGGGATCTCGTCCAGAGGTCAAAAAGTGCGATTTTTTCATTTATTATGTACTAGCTACAAGGCCCGCCTTCGGCGGCCCTCTTGCTGGCCAGGGGGCATGCCCCTGGATCCCAACCCTCGAACCCCACCCTCACCCCCACTCCCACCCACCACATTCCACCGAAACCCACCCAGCACCACCACCCCAACACTCCATTCCGCACCCTAACCCACTAACACCCTCACCCCCACCCCGCCCCCGTTCCCAACCTCCACCCCCACACCACCACCTGCACTCCACCCACCTCGGACCCCGTACCCCATCCACCCCGGACCCCACCCGTGCATTCCAACCCTGCGCACCACACCCCCGCCTAGCCCCCTGGACTCCACCCAGCACCACCACCATGCACCCCTACCCTAGTCCGTCTCACCCCACCCCCATTCCCACTCCCGCACCCAGTTTTTGCATTTCTAGCCTTCTAGTGACCCACAGATTATGTATACAAAATTTGGTTGAGTTTGTTCCAAGGGCAAGAATTTACATTTTTCATCTCCCCCCCCTTTTTTGGGAGGTTTTTTGGGGAAATTTTTTAAACAAAAGTTGTCAGAAATCACATCCCCTACTACTTTGTTCATAATAAAATTTGCCGTAGAGTTAATAGTTTAGGAGTTATTTGATAATTTTCATTCGTGCGCCCCCCAAACCCCCTTCTGGGGTCAAAATATCAAAACGTTGTATAGCTAAAAACGTAAGTTAGAAGACATCTGATGTAAATATGAAATTTCATAATAATCCCTTCAGCCGTTTTTACGTGAATCGTGAGCAACTTTTCGGAAACCACTGAAACAGACAGACATACAGACATACATACAGACAGGAATTTTGTTTAGGGTGTTTTCGTTCATAACTTTGCTTGAAACGTGTGCAACCAAAACATGGCGTGATTTGGAGCAATGTACAGATAAAACCTTAATTTTATATATATATAGATGTACGTGTGTGTGGGGTCGTTTTTTTTCGCGCACGATTTTTTCCACACCGTTGAACCGATTGAAATAAAATTGAAAATCTACCATTACTTTAACAAAATGAAGCGCTGATTAGTTTTTGCTACATATCGGCACTCAAATATTGGTACTTTATTTTAGTACTTTTTTAGTTCTTTCTATATATCCTGAAAATGACTTATCCAATTTTAATAAAATTTAATATTCTGATTAAGTACATTGAAGACCTCATAAAAGGTTATATAAAGTTATTAGTAAAATTATATTTTAAAGTACTTTACCCTAGACTAAGATAGTACTTTTTTAAAAATTTTTAAAATTTATTCATTTGATCAATATAATATAACTCATGGTCTATGGTCGCCTGTAATCCATTTTCACAAATGCCCGCCATATTCGAGACAGGCGAGAATTTAGGTGTATTAGGCCAGAAATACCTCTTAGTATGGAATAGGAAATCAGGCTAAAATGCAGAAGCTTTTGCTCTAGAACTAATTCCGATGCTGCAGAAATTGGGTGATTTTAAGAAAGAAGATGATAGAATTTAAATATTAAGATGTGTAGTCAAATTTTAAATTGACAAGTCGGAAGATAGTGAAAACAATTCTCTCGAAAAAAATAGATTTAATGGACAGTCATTTTTCCCCCTCACTCAAAAACCGACGTTTCGGAGGATTTTCCCTCCATCTTCGGGGTTTAAAAGGGGCGAATGAGAGAAACATTCAAGATATTTCCCCCTTGCATGTTTCCCTCTTTTAAACTCTGAATAAGAAGAGAAAATCTTCCGAAACGTCGGTTTTCGAGTGAGGGAAAAATTACTGTCCAATAAATCTATTTTATTCGAGATAATTTTTTTCATTATCCTCCGGCTGCCTTTCATCACTTCACAATTTAAATTTCTACTGGTCGGTCTCTCTCCCAAGAGAAAATTACTTCTAATATCAAAATTTAAATATTATTCGAAGGTTTAAATAAAAATATTAATTTTCTTATTATCGCTTATATTACTACTACCTTAAGAATGTATCGAATTCTTCTTCTGTGTCCAGCAAGGTGTTTTGAAAGTGATATTCTTAAATTATTTATATAATTCCTCGTCATTTAAAATTCAAATTAGTTTGATCATATGCTAATTTTCGCTAATAGAATATTTTCTATCCAAAATCATCATTCTAGCATATATATAAAAACAAATTGCAAATGGATTGTTTGACATCCAATATATTAATTTTTTATGGAATATTTTAATGAAACATTTAGATATCCATTAGCTTGATCGGAATATTAAAATGATAATGAATCGCGTTTCAATTATAAATGAAAAATCAAGAGAAATATTATTAAATGAGTTATTCCATATAATAAGCGAAAATATAACATGAAAAAGGAAATAAAATAGATAGATATTAATATCCATGTATTTTTAATTTGGTTGATTAACATATAAAAATCAAGGGGTGAATTGTCAATTTAGTATTAAAAAAATGTTAAACTAATTGGAATAATTTTTAATATTGATCTAGATTATTTTCCGCCATTGATAATTAAATATACCCGAATTTTTCTGATAACTTGCGTTTGGAACACTTGTTTAAATTATTTACGTTTTATATGAAACCAAGTACATATCGGCCCACAAACATTAGTAGGTACTTTATTCTAGTACTTTTTTAGTTTATTCTAAATATTTTGAAAACGGCTAAACAAATTTTTATCAAATTTAATGTTCTATTTAAGTACCTTCAGCCCCCTAAAAAAAGATTGAGGGCCGTTCATAAATTACGTCACACAGTAAGAGGGGAGGATCTCAGATTTGTATCAAGGGGCCCGGAGATTTTAAAAATTGTGATGTTACAAAAGTCAAATTAAAAAATTGTAATATTATTCCAACCTGAAAAGTTGGCAAAATAAATATAGACAAACAATTTCTTCACTTATTAAATTATGGGGTTTAAAAGTGATAGTGTGACGTCACCATACAAGGGGGCTCAATGAAAATGTGACAGAAAGGGACACAGGAGGGGTGGGTCTGTGTGACGTAATTTATGGGCCTCCCCTTATATAAAGTCATTAGGAAAATTACATTTTAAAGTACTTTACTCTACAGCAGCAATTCTTAAACTATGGGCCGCGACCCCAAACGGGGTCACAAAGCTAAATGTTGGGGTCGCGAAAATTTAAAGCATATACATGAATTTAAAGAGAAATTAGTCGTAATAATTTATTTATCTTTAATTTAATATATAACATTTTCTGTAGACCATGTTTGATTGACCTTACCTGCCATATAAAGGCCAAGGGGAATTTGCTGAGCTATCTAGTGACTCAAACTTAAAAATTGAGTTTCTATAAAAATATTTGACTGAATTCTGGATCGGAGCTAGATTTGAATTTTCCAAAATTTCTGAAATGGAATTTTCTTCTGCCTTTCAGCAGAACATACTTATGTGAAAGGCCTTTCCAGCTTTAACGCTTATTAAATCTAAATATTGTTCAACACTAAAAAAAGTTGAAGATGCTTTCCAACCAGCAGTGTCAAATATTGCACCAAGAATTAATTTCTTGTACCGCAAAAACCCGCACACCTATCTTATTAAAACGTGGTTTTCTTTCATTAATTTCTGTATACTTGAATCCAATCCTAAAACTACTTCGTTTCATAATTATGTAAGTATACTATAATATATAAAAAATATATAAAAAAAAATAAATTGTCTATGGGAAAATATTTATTTTTATATCTTGAATTTAAATTTAATTTCTGGGGTCGCAAAAAAAACTCGATGATAAAAAGGGTTCGTGAATGAACAAAGTTTAAGAAGCGCTGCTCTACAGGAAGATAGGACTTTTATAAACTCTTTAAAATATATTTATTTGTTCGGTTTATCTGATTAATACTAAAGCAATAAACATAGTAATATTTCAAATGACTTTGAATAAAGTCTAGTAACTATCTGTGCACTTTATTTAAAAATTATATTCATACATTTATACAAAAAGATATCCATGTCTTTTAATACTTATAGAGGACGCCTGAAAATATTGTTATATAGTACAGAATAAAAAAAAATTTTGTATCACTTGCGTCTATAATAAACTTGTAACAGGAATAGCAGCAGGAAATTGTACAAAAATAAAATACACAGAGTTTTTATCAAATGAGACAAAACATTAATCGTTTTTTTTAAATACATTCCTGGCTTCAATTAATTAACAATCTTGTACCTTTCTTTAATAATCAAAAAATTATTTTTTGTTGTTTTTATAAACAGAGATGGCATTTGTAAATCAAAAATTGAATGCCATCTCTGCTTATAAAAATAACAAAAATCATCATCATTGAGTATACAGTCCTAAGACTGGTTTGATGCAACAATCCGTCTCCACTCGACTCTGTCCCCCGCCAGCTGTTTGACCTCTCTAAATGTCTGGAATCCCATTTCCCCAATTATTTGGTTGAAATATTCTAATCTGGGTCTTCCCCTTCCCCTTTTCTTTCCCAGCTCCCCTCCAAGATATCCCTAAGCAGTCCCCCATGTCTCAGTGTGTGCCCCATCATCTGACCTCTTCTCTTCTTCAGACTCTTCCACAAGGTTCTTCTTTCTCCGATTCTTCCAACAACTTCTTCATTTGTAATTTTATCCATCCATTAGATATTCATCATTCTTCTGTAACACCACATTTCGAAAGACTCTAATCTCTTTCTCTCCGCTTTTCTAATTGTTCAGGTTTCACACCCGTACATGGCTATGCTCCATACATATGTCTTCAATAGCAACTTTCTGTTTTCTAAGCTGATTGAGGAGGAGCATAGTAGTTTTTGTTTTGAATTAAACCCCATTTTTGCTTGGGCAATTCTTGATTTAATTTCGTTTTCGCTCCTCCCATCCCATGTTATTTTACTTCCTAGGTAGCGGAATTCCTTAACTCCTTCTAGGTTTTCTTGGTTAATTTTGATCCATTCCTGTTTCGTTTGTTCTTTTTTTGTACATACTAGGACCTTGGTTTTATTCTTGTTTATTTTCATTTTGATTTCTTCTATTAGTATTTGGTTAATTTCATTCAGGGCGTCCTCTAATACTTTTTTAACAAAAAATAATTTTTTAATTGTTACAGAAAAGTTCAAGGTTGTTGATTAATTGGAGCCAGGAATGTATTATATTTAAAAAAAGATTAATGTTTTGTCGAATAGTGAAATTCTTTTTTGACAAAGAGTGATTAAATGGGCAACTGAGGAAGTAAAAAAAATTGACGAAACGTCTGGCCCATTTGATAAAAACCCTTGTATTTTTTATTTTTGTCCAATCCTGCTATTCCTGTTACAAAAAATAAAACGTTTTATAAATCAAGAATTCTCATAATTATGAATGTTTTGAATACATAAATTATAGTAGATATAAAGTTTCTCTATGAAAACAGGAAGGTTTCAATATTTCTATAGTACTTTATTTTACGATCAATTAACTATGTTTTGATAAGCAAAGTGAAAAGAATAATTCATTCATAAAATAGAAAAAAAATATCAAAACAGATAGGATGAGATTGACCTAAATCGATATTTCCTGTTTGAAATTTAAGCAGAAGAAAGGGGAGCCATACAGAGTGAAAGACAGGTGGGGAGGGATACAAAATATCTTCTGATGTAGAGCAACAGGTTCACAATAACTTGATGACATTGATTTGAAAATTTTTTGTTGCTATCTATTTATAAATAGTCTTTTATATTCGTAGACAGTGGCGTAGAAACGATGTGTTTGTTCATGGAGCACACTTCAAAGCTTGAGAACTTATCTAAATGACCAATGTTTTGACACCTGATTGAGGCATCGTTTTCAAGTGCTTTTCAAGTGCTTTTGAAATCTATTTTTATGAAAGGTTCATAATAACTTGGCGTGAATCGTCGGGAAAAGTAGCTATGTATAATCGGAGTGGGTGTTCATACTTAAGAACGATCACAGAATAAGTCGATCGAAACGTTGTAGTTATATTGAATTATTTCTTTGTTATTATTATTTGTTCGTGTTCAATAAATAATTATAATTAATTATTGAAGGAGACAATAAAAGAATGTGTCTTCTGCTGGAATTATACATTTTATTATAACGTCAAAAATCCAATATAGAATGATTATTCCTCAAGTACTAGATGAGAATCAATGGCTATTTTTGGTTTTAAGTCGATTCCTCTATATCTTCAGCAAAGGTAACGGATAAAAAAACAACGCAGTTGCTATGGTTTCTTATAAAATTTCCTCCCAAATTTTTAGCATTTCACAGTGAGAAGCCTATCCATTCTTACTTAAGCAAGTTTAAATGAGCTATATTAAACCGATCAAATGAATAAATTTTAAAGAATTTAACAAAGTACTATCATACTCTAGACTAAAGTACTTTAAAATATAATTTTACTAAAAACTTTATTTAACCTTTTTTGTGGCTCCCAATGTATTTAATTAGGATATTAGATTTCATCAAAATTGGTTAAGTCATTTTCAAGATATTTAGAAAAAACTAAAACACGGAAAGACGGAGGAGAAGAGGAGACCGAGACGAACGTGGAAGCAGGGAGTAGATGAGGCAATGACCAGTAGGCAACTACAAGAGCAAGACATTCTGGATAGAGAGAATTGGCGTGTTGGATGCGGGAAACGGCGCATGCTGTAGAACAAACCGCTTTATTATATTATATAGAAAAAACTAAAAAACTACTGAAATAAAGTACTAATGTTTATTGGCCGATATGTACCAAAAACTAATCAGCGCTTCATTTTGTTAAACTAATAGTAGGTTTTCAATTTAATTTCAATCCGTGCAACGGTGTGGAAAAAATCGTGGGCCAAAAAAACGATAACATCCATCCATCCATACATCCATCCGCACGCACTAAATGAAAAAATCGCACTTTTTGGCCTCTCGACGAGACCCCATGTAATTTTTGACAAAACCGTCACGTGCTAAAATTCAACCTAATTGAATACTACAATTTGTGACTTTAATTGAGACCATGGGTTCCGTAGTCTTTACCTGAAGACCCTTTGAAGCCACGCTTGTCCCGAGAGCGATTACAATACTTTACCTATGCTTTGCATTGGATAAAGTAAAAATTTGTTTTTCTACTACTGATTACATTCGCATTGGATAAAGTAAAAATTGATCGTTCAATGCCAAAAACCCCATGTATAATATTTAGATGGGAAACTTAGATCGTGTGAGGCACAGATTAAAATTGATATCAAGACTTGAAACTTGGGGGATATTTTTACTTTATCCAATGCAAAGCATAGGTAAAGTATTGTTGGCTTCAAAGGGTCCTCAGGTAAAGACTACGGAACCCATGGACTCAATTAAAGTCACAAATTGTAGTATTCAATTAGGTTGAATTTTAGCACGTGACAGTTTTGCCAAAAATTACAAGGGGTCTCGTCGAGAGGCCAAAAAGTGCGATTTTTTCATTTAGTGCGTGCGGATGGATGGATGGATGTATGTTATCGTTTTTTGGCCCACGATTTTTTCCACACCGTTGGGCCGATTGAAATGAAATTGAAAACCTAGCATTCTTTTAACAAAATGAAGCGCTGATTAGTTTTTGGTACATATCGGCACACAAACATTAGTACTTTATTTCAGTACTTTTTTTAGTTTTTTCTAAATATCTTGAAAATGACTTAACCAATTTTGATGAAATTTAATATCCTAATTAAGTATCTTGGGGACCACAAAAAAGGTTAAATAAAGTTTTTAGTAAAATTATATTTTAAAGTACTTTACTCTAGAGTAAGTAGTACTTTTTTAATTTTTTAAATTCTTTAAAATTTATTCATTTGAAAGTTTTAATATAGCTCATTTAGCCTTGCTTAAGTAAGAATGGATAGAGCTCTCTCTGTGAAAAGCTAAAAATTTGGGAGGAATTTTTATAAGTAACCATAGCAACTGTGTTGTTTTCTTATCTGTTACCTTTGCTGAAGACATAGAGAAATCGACTTTAAACCAAAAATAGCGATTGATTCTCATCTAGTACTTGAGGAATAACCATTCTATATTAGATTTTTTTATTTATTTCGAACCATAAGAGCCTCTGTCAGTGTAAAAATTCGAAAATACACAAAATAAGCACCACCCTAATGACTAGTCTTATTGTGTTGTTCATATTTTAAATGTCTGTCTGCTTACATAGTTCTCATCCAGGTATCCTGCCACTAAGAATGGCTTTGGCTTTCGTAATAGGAGCTAGTATTTCTTTATATTATTTACGATGTAGGTAATGAATATTGTTTTTTTCCAACATGATTTAGTCCTACTTTTCAGGTTTATTGGACTTGTAATTATTACATGCCCGATTACATTTATTTCTAACGCTAGGATGATTTTCATTTTGAAAATAAACAACGAATCAAATCTGTCAATATACAATTTATATTTGCTCTCATTATGGCAACGAGGATGATGGATTTATTGGAATAACATGGAAAAATTGTATTGATCAGCTAACCATTTATAAAAAATGGTTTAATTAACATAAAGCAGTATATTTGTTATCCAGTCAGCGGATTGTTCTCAGGGGTCTTACTATTACAAATTCAATAGATAAATCGATAAATAAGAGGGGAACCTTTTTTCACCTCAATATAACATACTCATTTAAATAAAAAATAACTTTCATGGAGATAAGATTTCATTTACCTAAAAAAATGAAAAATTGCTCAAGGGCTTAAAATTTCCTCCCTTAACGATGGGTGACAAAAGAGATTTTTTCAATAAATTTTAACGAAATTATTTTTTTCCATCTCTATCTAAAATACTCATTTAATTTAAGTTTAATATTTCACAAAGAGAAACAAAGAGGTTGTTCTCTGCTTGATGCAAATAAACATACACACATATATATCTTGATCAAACAAATAAATAATATATGTACAGATCTATCATCTAGATATACAGGGTGGTGACTTGGCCGACGCAGCATAGCGATTACAATGTTAATTTTTGAATGTGCATTTATTTGCTCCCCTAATTATTTTAGAGTTAAAGTTCTTATAGGTTTTTTGTAGAGAAAAATACTGAATCCGAACATATTTTTGTTTTCAAATTTTGAAATTTCAGAACCGTAATAATCAACATTATAAATAATTGTATTTTTACAAAAATCACTGAGGCCATGGAATTATTAAAACAAACAAGGCATTTTCATTTGTTGTTTCTATTTGACGTTTAATAGTGATGTCTTTAGTGATTATTTTAGAGCATAATTAGAATACAAAAAACTGAGCAGAATTAAAATTCTAAAAGATAATTACATCAGATTTTGTCTAATTCATAATTTAAAAGTCCAAAAAAACGATTTTAAAAATGTAGATATTTATTTAAAAAATTTAAATTCAAAATTAAATTCAAACGTAATTAAAACGTAAATGGTGGTTTATTGGAACATTTGCTATGATTGTTATTTTTTATTATAATTTTATGCATTTGGTAATTATGTTAAAAAATTAAATTCTGTTTACCTTACTAATTTTTTTGTTTTAATTACGTTTAAAAATATTACATATAATTTCGTTGATTATTCTTGTGAAAATTTAAAAGCTCGTTCTAAACTTCATCTACGTGAATCTACTATTTTTACTTTATCCAATGCGAAGCATGGGAGAAAGTATTGGAATCGCTCTCGCGGCAAGAGCGACTTCAAAGGGTCCTCAGGTAAAGACTACGGAACCCATAGACTCAATTAAGGTCACAAATTGAAGTATTCAATGAGATTGAATTTTAGCACGTGACGGTTTTGCCAAAAATTACCTGGAATCTCGCCGAGAGGCCAAAAAGTGTCATTTTTTTTGGAAGTGCGTGGGGATGGATGGAGATATGTGTGTTATCGTTTTTTTCGTCCACGAATTTTTCCACACCGTTGCACCGAATGAATTGAAATTGAAAAACCTACCAGTATTTTAACAAAATGAAGCGCTGATTAGTTTTTGGTACATATCGGTCCACAAACATTAGTACTTTATTTCAGTACTTTTTAGTTTTTTCTAAATATCTTGAAAATGACTTAACCAATTTTGATGAAATTTAATATCCTAATTAAGTACCTTGGGGACCACAAAAAAGGTTAAATAAAGTTTTTAGTAAAATTATATTTTAAAGTACTTTACTCAAGAACATATTAATATTTCAAATGAATTTGGATAAAGTTTAGCAACGATCCGTTGCAATTTATTTTATTTATCAATGACGAATACAAAACTCAGCCCATTCAAATCTAACGAGTTTATCATTATGGTAATCAATAAATTCTAATAAGAACTGTTTTTAAAAAATTCAAATATAACAAACGTCACTTAGAAACAACAAATGAAAATGCTTTGTTTGTTTTAATAATTCCATGGCCTCAGTGATTTTAGTAAAAATACAATTATTTATAATGTTGATTATTACGGTTCTGAAATTTCAAAATTTGAAAATAAAAATATGTTCGGATTCAGTATTTTTCTCTATAAAAAACCTATAAGAACTTTAACTCTAAAATAAATAGGGAGCAAATAAATGCACATTCAAAAATTAACATTGTAATCGCTATGCTGCGTCGGCCAAGTCACCACCCTGTATATGTGTGTATGTTTATTTGCATCAAGCAGAGGACAACCTCTTTGTTTCTCTTTGTGAATCAACAACTCTGCTACTCTCGGCAAAACAAAAACTTTTCAATTTAATATTTCAAAATATAAATGTTTGTGGGGAGGTTTTAGGTGACAAAAATTACGCCACTGCTCTGTAGATTTACGCTAATATTACTAATAATAATAATATTTAGTTTTTCCTAATATAAAACAATATATAAACTTAATTATAATAACGTTAGAGGCAAGTAAATACTCCAAAAAAGAAGAGAACTTTCTGTTGTGTCAGGGGGTGGAACAAAAACTTTGTTCCAGGCGTAGAAATTATGAGGGCGCAAATTTAGAAACAATGAAATAAAAATTTGTAAAAACATTTGAATAAAAAAATTTCTAGAAGTCAAATTTATATTTTCTTTTTCTCGAAAGGGCTAATTAATCTATCATTGATAATTTATTATAGTTCTATAATTCTATTCTATTGGAAAATAAACTAAATTGAAAGTTTTTTTGTCGAGAGTAGCAGCATTTTTATATATTGGAGGAGACAATAAAAGAGTATGTCTTCTGCTGGAATTATAAATTTTATTTATTTATAACGAGACTATAGTTTCCAGGGTTTTGCCCTCTTCATCAGTCTATTACAATGGATTCCCAGGAATTAATTTATGAATTTTATTTATGACTGATGACGAGGGCAAAGCCCTATAGTTTGACCCCCACTCTCTCTCTTTTGGGCCACTATCAATTTCAGATTGTTAGTCATTTTTATAAAGTCACATAGGGTGCAAAATTGTGTTCAAATCGATCAAAGGGTCTTGGGTTTATATTCATAGTTCAATTTTTTGAGGTCCTCGCCCAGTATTTTTGCCTCGAAAAAAATAATGCCTCACTTTTTTATTAAAGACCTCTTTTACACAAAATTTAATTTTTCTTAGTTTTTTAAGTTTGAATATTTTATAATTTTAATTTTCTAAGAGCACTCACTCCCTTAATTTTTGGTCCGATTTCAACCAAAATCTAATCAGTTCTTAATCTCAATATAAAGAACCTACAAGTGAAATTTCGTTTTGATATTAACACTAATTATTGTTAGTTACAAATTTTTTTGTAGCGTGACTAACTAACATACTAACATCCTTACAGACATTTTAACAAAATTATAAATATCTCGTAAAATATTATTTTTTCGATGATCAGTCATTAGGATTTTTTTGTAGAGTAAAATTGCATGGTTTCGATCAATTTTTTTAAAAAAATAGTTTCAATCGTTTTTGAGATATTTCGAAAAAACAAAGCAAAATAAAACTTTTTTCAAGCACGATTACAATACTTGACCATGCCCTGTATGATAAACTAAAAAATAAATATAAAGATGATACAATTTTGATGGCTGTATATGTATATAATTAATTAAAGGAGAAAGATTCAGCCAATAGGCAGCCTCTGCTGAATAAAAAACTCCCAATTATGGAAAACGTTTCGGCTTTAATTAAATAATGTCATCATCAGTTCCTAAGAGAGTATTAGCGAGATAATTAATTTTATAAATAGATGGCCCGGATTGCTGTTACTGGCACTCGGGTTCGATTCCCGAGGGGGTGAAAAACAACCCCTCTGACATATAATTAAAAATATTCCATTCCATCGGATTTAATAGATAACACCATCTTATGATTTTCTAGTAAATTTGAATCTATTACCATCGGCAAATTAATATCTTTCATATTAAATTAGGAAAAAGTCATTCCATTGCCCTTCGAATTTTGAATTTTTCAAAATTCGAAACACTCAACCACCTTTATTTAAATTATATGGCATGGCTATATGTTTAAATTTAGAATCACTATATCGCGAAATTTTACAAATTAAGATAACAATCTTTGAGTAAAATATTTTACGCCTTTACATATGTCAGAGAGGTTCGTATCCCGCAGGAGAGCCAGATGGCCCGGATTGCTGTTACTGGCACTCGGGTTCGATTCCCGAGGGGTGGAAAACAACCCCTCTGACATATAATTAAAAATATTCCATTCCATCGGATTTAATAGATGACACCATCTTATGATTTTCTTATAAATAAATTGTACGCAGGCAGAGTTGTTATGGATTTTATCATAATATATAAAATTATATGAAATATAAAATGGTACTTGAGACGTTGCGCATATCTAGTGAGAGCACACCAAGATTTATGTACCATTTTATATTTCATATAATTTTGTATATTATGATAAAATCCATAACAACTCTGCCTGCGTACAATTTATTTATAAAATTAATTGTGTCGCTAACACTATAAGATATATAATTTTCTAATTAACTACTTTGGATTTTTTGTAAAAATTTTTTTATTGTATTTTTACATGTGTGCTCGCTCTATCGCTTTTTTAGCTCTTAGGAACTGATGATGACATTATTTAATTAAAGCCGGAACGTTTTCCATAATTGGGAGTTTTTATTCAGCAGAAGCTACCCATTGGCTGAATCCCTCTCCATTACTTAATTATAAATATAAAAGAGTTATCTCCGTAGCTAGCAAAACTAGACACTGTTGCCTTTGCTAACTCTAGTGAAAATCGTTTTCGGCAGTGATTTGTGAAAGGGAACGACTTTTAAAGAAGATACTTCCAAGTTGTTATGGAACAAATATTTCGAGAGTTTCGTTTGTCTATTTTATAATTTGTTAGTAAACATATAATAAGAAAAAAAAAATATAAAACTATTTTCCATTGTATCACAAATACTCTGAGCAGATAATAATTTCTTTTTCCGTTTCGACTCTTACGTTTTAAATTGAATTATCAACTCAATTTTCTTTTAAAACAATTGTTTGAAATATATAATTATATCTAATTTTATAATCTTCCATTGTCGTGTTTTACTTCGTTAATCTACAATGATGAAAGATAAAAGAATTAAAGAAAGTTAATGCTCTCGCTAATAAATTTTTATTAAATTTGTTGCATGAAATCATTCTTTGTACTTAGATTATATAAGTGAACATAAAATTTCAGATTAGAGATAGTATCAGAGTTAAAATTTTCTAAAGAAAGATAGTTAAGCTGAAAATATTTTTCCATATACCTACATTAAATAAGCTGACGTGTTCTGATGTGGCCAATTGGCCATCCACTTGACTTTACCATACCCTTCACTTATATTTAATATTTAATAAAATTATTTATAATCATGTAGGGGGGTTAGTGGTAGTAGGTTTTGCATTTTTAGACTCCTGGGGGCCCACTGATTATGTATACAAAATTTGGTTGAGTTTGCTCAAATGGCCTAGATTTTTAATTTTTAACCCCCTCGACCCCTTAATTTTGGGTCGATATGCACCAAAATCTAATCAGCTCTTAATCTCAATGGACCAAAACTACGTGTGATATTTGGTTTCGATATTCACACTAGTTTTTGAGCTAGCTCGTCCACAAAAATTAACTAACAGACAAACTAACAAACAGACATTTTGACAAATCAATTATTATCTCGAAAAATATAATTTTTCGATCTTCCCTCATTAGAGCTTTTTTATAAAGCGAAATGCCTCTACCCTGTATGGTAAAGTAAAAAAGATTGATAATCAGAATAATACTTAACATAATAAAAATAATAATGAATAGGGTTGCCAGGCGTCCAGATTTTGAGTTTATAGTCAAGGTGTTCCGAATAAACTTTTCGGGACACTCAAATAGTCCCCGGTTTGGCCTATTTTGATTTATATTAATTATATGGCGTTTTTAAACCGATTTTGTATCTGTGATTTGTAAGTTTTGTTCTAAGAATTAAAATATTATTTTTTAGTTTTTTGTTCTTAAAGTTCTGATTTTAAAGTTTAGTTATGTTTTTTATACATTTTTCAACAAAATATTTTTTTTAATAAATATTATTTACTATGCGATAATTAGATTTTTTTACGTAAATACTACTTTTCTGAATTTATAATTTTTTGTTATAAGCTAACCCAAACTAACCTGATTTGACCATCAAGATATCTGGCAACCCTATTAATCAAGTAGTTTTTAATTTCGAAAAAACTCAGCAAAAGCTTCAATTTAATTTCTGCTCGAATACAATAATTAATTCTCTATACTACATAGTAAAATAAAATTACTGTTAGAATATTTGTTCTTTGTTAGTTGTTTTTTAAAATTTCAACATTTAATTAAGTCTTTTTCTCAGGACCTGGTCTAATAAATGTCACTGAAATTTATTCTCTCACATTAAATTACTATTTTTAGTATTTTTATAATCCTGTTAATTAATTATTTTAGGTAACTCAAATTAATTGGAACATCGATAACATATAAAGGTATGTGCATAAAATATAGTATAAATTACGTATACTGCGATTAATTTTAAAATACCTTTGCGTCTATTAAATTATTTTTATAATTTTATGACAAATGTCTTTGAATAAAAATTAATATAACTCAAGAGACAAGAATTTTTATTGACATTTATATAATTAAGAAGAAAATAAATAGAAAATTAGCAACAATCTTAATAACAGATTGGAGAAATCAAAAACATTTGCACAAGATCATACAAGAAGAACTTTTAAATAAACAAATATTTATTTATTTATGAAAATCAATAAAATTATTTGTTCATTAAATAATCAACCGAAAACAGCTTTACGATCTTCAAAGTTATAATGACGTTTATAATTAAAGAAAGCTTCCTTTCTTTTTTTAATCATTTCGGTACATGTTCCGTTCCATTCTCAAGGCGATTTGATTGTACATGTATTATCTTTTTAGTTTTTAATTGGTAATGCTTGTTTTGCCGCAGTTTCTATTATTAAATTGAAAGTTTTTGCCGAGAGTAGCAGAATTTTTATATATTGAAGGAGACAATAAAGAGTGTGTCTTCTGCTGGAATTATAAATTTTATTTATTTATAACGAAACTATAGTCTCGTTATAAATAAATAAAATTTATAATTCCAGACAAGTCACACTCTTTTATTGTCTCCTTCAGTTTCTATTATATCTATATATATAAAATTAAGGTTTTGTCTGTACATTGCTCCAAATCACGCCAAATTTTGGTTGCACACGTTTCAAGCAAAGTTATGAACAAAAACACCCTCAACACAATTCCTGTCTGTCTTTATGTTTGTCTGTTTCAGTGGTTTCCGCGGATGCAGTGTTGGGGTGGTGCTGTGGGGGGCGGGGTTTGGGCATGGTCTGGGGGGTGGGGGTGCTGGGTGGGTTTCGAGGGTGGGTGTGAGTGGGAGATGAGGGTGGGGTTTGTGTGTTGGGGGTCCAGGGGGCAAGAGGGCCGCCGAAGGCGGGCCTTGCAGCTCGTATATTAATAAAATATTTATAATTCGTAATTGACTCAGCTGAATTAATAGGTAGAATATGCTTTATAAAATCTTCATATTTTTTAAAATCAGCCTTTTTAACTTCCCATCAGGGCCGTCCTAAGATATTCAGCGCTAGTGGGCTACTAAAAATAATGCGCCCCTCTTTATGAGAAAATATTAACTCTAAAACAATGCATATGCATACATATAATATTTTCTATATCATTTAGAACACGTTATTTGGTTATGTTTTGAAAAGATTTTGAATAAAAATAACTAATAATAACAAAAAAATATAACAATAAAAATTGCCGCCCCAAAATTCTTGCTCCCCGGGGCTATATTCCATTTGGTCCTTTGGTTACAGTGGCCCTGCTTCCCATTGAATTAATAGAAAATTTGTATGCATTCTAATTAAAAAGGCATTATTTACCCATTCTTTTTCTATTTATATTTCGAATCAAATTTTTCAACCCTTTTAAAAAAATTTTGCCAAAAATAAAAGGATACGAATTTAAATCAAAGTTAATATAAGTGCATATTAAAAAAAAAGTTTCACTTTAAAAAATATTATTCCCTCTGTCCGAAAATACGGTATACATTTGAAAGAATATCTTAGATTCTCTAGTTTCGAAAGCAACTGTCAATACTCATTATATTGTTATTGTTCACATTAATAACTAAATATACTAACATATTTGAAAGGAGTTCCTTTTGAGTTAAGTTGGAATTTGAAGATCCAAAAAGTTTTTTCAAGAAAAAAATATAGTCACCGCTGTAATTTCAAAATGGGAAATTTTAACACAAATAACGTGAGTTTACAAAGAAGAGATGACAAATCGAAGCAATTGACTAATAAACAACGTCATTCTATCTTGCAACAGCTATTGCAGTATTATGAAGAACAAAGAAATAAAAATTAGAACACGAGGCTATTAATAAAGTGATTGAATGTGTTCGAGATTCATTTAATAAACTAGAGAGAAATACTCTTGATAAACTTTTTATAACATTACAAACGTATATGGAATTAATTATGTTGGAAAGAGGGGGAAATTCCTATAAAATTCTCCATACAGTCGACTCTCAATAATACGAAATCCAAAGGGATTACAAGAAAATTCGAATTATCGAGAATTCGAATTATTAAGAAGGTTTGAATTATCAAGAGAAAAAAAATCGAATTGTTAAAGAGTTTTTATTATATTTTTGAAAACATGTATGAGCTTACATAGATTTTATATTTAGCCTCAATAAAAAAAGTAAAAATAATGAAATCGACAAAAAAGAACAAAAATTACATATCTATTAACATTGCAAAAGCTAATAATATACCTAATTAAAAAAATGAGGAGTAAATATTGCTAAGAAAAATTCGAATTATAAAGATGGGCAGTGGCCTAGTTCGAATCATAGAACGTTCTCTCCCCCTCTTGTTACGAAAAGGATTTCGAGTTATCGAAGGTATCAAAATAAACAGGATTTTTCTATTTACCGAAGTTAACTGCTGAAGAGTTCGAATTATCGAGAGTCAACTGTATATTATATAACATATAAATAAGCTAAAACTTCCTCGTGAGGGTTGATTAGCTGAAAAGTATATATTGTCAGAAGAAGCGTTTTTCGCCAACTCTTTCATCCCTATTACCTCTAGAGACTGGAAATCACTTCCAGCCACCGTCTTCCCCGCAACTTATAACCTTCATCTTCTTAAGACCCGCATCCACAGATACCTTAACTCCTACCCAGTCCATAAAATCCCCTCTTCTTCTTCTTCTTTTCACGATGGAGGGGCCAACCCAGGCCTTTAGGGGATGCACCTTTTTGGTGTATCTCCATCTCAAATCAATATCATTAAAAAAATATTGCGTGTACGGTTAAATTTTGATTTTGCTACTTCTAGTAACTTTTAGCTGCATCCCGACGATATATTATGTAAAAAGACGCAATTTTTTAAATATATTTTAAATGGCTTTCTCAAAAAGAAATTTCATACATAGGTTCATGCAGTGATTGATATTATTATAAATAAGTAAACTAACATAATAATATGTATATGAATCCAGCAACTAAATATACCTACATACATTATAATACAATCTTTGATTTCTTCACTCACTTTAACTAAATTTGGATTACACGAAAATTTTTATATTTAGTTCTATTGTGATAATAAAATGAATTTAATATTTTTTTATATTTGATTTTTTCGCAAATGTATACCAAATTTTGGGCCAAAAAACATATTAAAATGTATACCATATTAAAGTGGATATCGATGAGACAGTCCAAAAAAAGAGAAAAGATAATTTACACTGTCTTTTTTATTCATAAAACCGACGTTTCGGAGGCTATTCCCTCCTTCTTCAGGGTTTTGAAAAGTCAGTGAAGGAAATCAATCGCGACATTCCCCTCTATCTCCTCTTTCAGTGGCAGTAACAACAATATCTTGTATTTCATTCTCAGCAGAATTATAATGTAGTAATACATTATAATTCGCTGAAATGAAAATACAAGATATTGTTGTTACTTGCAGAAGGAGATAGAGGAGATGTGCATTGAGTTTCCTTCACTGACTTTTCAAAACCTGAAGAAGGAGGAATAACCTCCGAAAAATCGGTTTTATGAATAAAAAGACAGTGTAAATCATTCTTCTCTTTTTTGGACTGCCTCATCGATATCCACTTAATTCACTTATCAGTCCGTCTCCAAAAATTACTCCAATCTTATTAGTATACCATATTTTCGGATAAAGTGAGTATATTCTAAGAGGAAGAGGAGGGCATCTGTTTGATAGTCACTTGGTGATTTAAGTCATGCCATATATTAATTTTCACTCCGATATCAATTTTGATTTCTCCGCCTCTGCTAAAACAATCGCTGATATTAGAGCGGATAATTTTCCCCATTTATGTCGATTCGAGAGCATCCTCTCTCTAAGTGGAATGATCGTGTGTTGGGCTCAACGATGAATTGCAGATGATGATCATTAACGTGCGCCTAAGCAAATGGGCCTGAGTGTCTGTCTGTCTGTCTGTCGGCTCCGAAGAGAAGCGAACAACCATGAGATGGATTCATTTGATAAGCCAAAAGGCCGCCGCCCAATCGACAACAACTTGCCTCGAATTCATCCAGATCGGACATTTTGCGGTGGGTTAACTTGCCGCCCCGGGCATGCACAAATATAAAAAACAACAACCGTCCGAATTCATCCTCGATTGCTCGATTATTTATTTACCTAGCTATTTATTTTTATGCTTTCATTCGTTTTGTTATAAATCTTATATTTTAACCGGACCATCATAATGAAATCTTGTTTGTGTGACAAATGGAGATATATTCATATAAGCTTGCATGATTTCTCTAAAGCTATTTATATTGCGAATATGATTTATAAGAGTATTTTACAAAACATTTATTCATATCCACATAGACTATACTTTCTTTTTCTTTATACTTGAATGAGTTCAAACCCATTTTATTAAATTCCCCATCTTCCTATTTCTGGTAATCGTCTTATTTATATTCACCATATGAATAATACAATTTTTAGTATTATTATAATTGTTCATTTAACCAAGAGTAGTAGAATTATTATTGAAGTGGGTTGAAGGAGTTATATCAGGCAAAGCAGGGATTCACCGGATACAATAAAACCACCAGGGAAACACGTTTTGACCTAAATTTTATTGGACCATCCACATTTAATGGGCTACTCAGTTTTCCTTGTGAACTCTTGATAATAACCCGGGAGATATAGGTATACTATATCAGTGACGGTTGGTGACTTTTTAATCAGGGGATGTTGTCCAAAAAATTGCCCTTCATTTTTTGAAATTTTATTTTAATCTTGGCATTTTTTCGCAAATTTCATCGAATACGACAGGAGTTCCCGAAAATTTTTCGAGTCGCGGCTAAGGACACCATGAACTGATGGTTGAAGAAGTGTTTCATCTCATTATGGCAATCGAGGGGTGAACCGCGGCATAAAATCGTGTACACCTACTTCCACTTTCATTTCCAAATAGAGGACAATAGATGACAATAGATTATCTAATAAATTCTAAAGTAATTCCAAATAATTCCAAAGACGGTGTACACTTAATTCCAATCACGGTTCTCCCCTCGATCGCAATTATCGCACTCGATTTGTCCTAGATCTACAAAAAAATCACCTGTGAATGGGGAAAATGTTTGATAAAAAATTAACTTTCTTGAAACTGAATGCAATACTTTAATTTACACCTCATTGGCACTGAAAGTAAAACAAAAAAAATAGTTATATTCAAAAACTTTAAATTTTCTCTTTAACCTTATGAAAATTTCAGCTTTCTTCCTATTACTTATTCAAAATTTAAACCGAAATATGATTTCTGTACTTATTCTACTCTAATATAATAGTAAAATAATAAATTAACAATTGGGAATTTGATAGAGAGGCAGCTCAAAATAATGAAACCAACAATTTCCAAAATAATTTTCAACCTTTTATAAATCTACGTTTTAGAATATCTTTCTGTTTTTTTTTTTAGGTTTTTGAAGAAAGTATATAACTATTAACTTCTTTTCTTTTCTATCAGTCTTTCTTTTATTTATTTATTTGTTAAACACACGGACTAGTATCCTACTTCTAAAAAATGAAATACATATTCAGAATACAAAAAAATACATGCATAAATTGAATGCTACATCACATGTAAAAATAATTATCACATAAAAACAAAATGCCAACATCTGAGTAGTTCAATAATTCTAAAGTAAAACAATAAATCATAAATTTCCGGAAAAGTGGCAAAATTGGCTTTTCACAATTCCAATCAATATTAAAAAAAAAAATTAATTTTAATTTCTGAGCAATACGTAACTTTTTTTGTTGTGCTTCGTTCAGTTACGTATTGCTTTTGTAATTAAAACAAAAAAAAGCTTTCAAAATTAATCCACTTTTTTGTTTGTAATGGGTCGTAATCGTATAATGCGAAATTTCTCTGTAACCAATTAACCACGCCTAACTAGGGATTTTTGTACCACATTTTGTTTACTTTACCATATGGAATATGAACAACTATATATCGTATTAAAGTTGTTATCGGGAAATAAGGACTAAATTTTTTATGCAGATAATTGATATTTTATTCCCAACGTTTCATCAACTTTGTTGACTTCTTCAGAAAAATAAGCTGACGTGTTCTGATGTGGCCATCCACTTGACTTTACCCGCCAAACACAGCCCCTCACTTATATTTAATATTTAATCAAATTATTTATAATCATGTATGGGCGCGGGGGGTTGAATTTTTCCATTTTTGAAGCTCCTGAGGCCCACTGATTATGTATACAAAATTTGGTTGAGTTTGGTACAAGAGCCTATATTTTATTTTTGACCCTACACCCCCACCCCCCCATTTTGGGCGGTTAGTTTTTTGAATTTTTAGACTTCTGGGATCGCACTAATTATGTATACAAAATTTGGTTGAGTTTGCTCAAATAGCTAGATTTTTAATTTTTAACCCCCTCCTCCCCCCCTTAATTTTGGGTTGATATGCACCAAAATCTAATCAGCTCTTAATCTCAATCGACCAAAACTACGTGTGAAATTTGGTTTCCATATTCACTT